>VDFB02182387.1:0-17576 GCA_007258455.2 Sequoia sempervirens
CACTTATGCCCTAATAACCAAATAATACCTCATCATAGGCTGACATAAAGTAATTTTAAATAAAAACCAGAAAGAAAATTTGAATTATTTTAAATTTTGAGCCAAGAGGGACTCATTTTCCACCCATGGCGAATGGGTCCCTCCTTGGGCTTGTAAGTGGGTTTTGGGGATTAAGTTGCATTTAGTGTTGTTTATCGGGTTTACATTCAAAAATACACTTAATTAAGTCTTATGAGTGTATAAAGGGGTCAAATAAAGCATAAGAAAGGTGTAAATAGTGAAATCAAGCCTAGAAAAGCATGAAATCTTGTTACAAGACTTTACAAAACTTTAAAATAGGATTTGATAAGTGATGAAAAGGTGCTTTTTAGGTGAATTGTAATGAAAAGAGTCTAGAAAAGTGTAGAAATGTGTTACAACACTTCACAAAACTTTCACAAGAGGTCATAATTTGAATATTTAGGACCTAAAGTGAATGCTTAAGTTACATTGCAACAATAAATCAAAGACAATTCAAACATCACAAGAGAAAGAACTAAAATACCATGAAAATGTCAAAGATCCATTTTTCTATGTTACACTAAGGATATTTCACTATCTTTAGAAAATTCATGCCCTCAAACAATTGAATTGTAGCCTCTTCAACAAGAATCATACCTCTCCAATGACAATAAAAATCGAAAATGAGGCAACTTTGAAATTTGAAAAAAATTCAAATGTCAGAAAAACATTTAGCAAAATAGATCTCAAAATTTTTTGATGAAAAATCTCAAAAGGAAGGAGAGTAGAATGGTTGGCTTTGATACCATGTTGGTGTCAACCACCTCCTAGGAGTACCATTTGCAACAAAAAACCTTCACAAAAGAAAGAAAAGCACTATGGTATTTCACCAAAAGTAGTGAATAAATTGAGATGCATAAAGTACATATTGTATAGGCTTCTTAAAGCCATGAAAAAGGTGATGGGTAAACAACTACCTGATATAGGAAATAAAACCACTACAGTAATTATCCCTAAATTAAACTTAATACACTAACAAAGAATTCATTTCCAATGAATTTAGCATACTTTGTGAGATTAATGGAACAAAGAGGCACTTGTTTACCCCTAGGAATCTTCAGAAAAATGGTGTAGTTGAAAGAAAAAATAGGATTACTCAAGAAGCCACAAGGACTATGATGAGAGAAGCTAACCTACTAGAAGTATACTAGTGAGAAGAAATACATACTACTTTTTGCATACTTAATAGAGTTCAAGCAAAAGCTAACAGCACAAAAACTCCCTATGAGTTGTGGTATCTAAGGATCCCTAACATCAATTAATTTATAGTGTTTGGAAGAAAATGCTATATCAGAAAAGATGATGAAAAGTTAGGAAATCTTGATGCAAGGTTTGATGAAGGTATCCTCAGATATTCTACTAAAAGCAAATCTTACATATGTTACAACAAAAGGATAAGAAGGATTGTCAAAAGTGCAAGTGTCAAGGTTGATGAAGACCTAGAAAATTCAGTCATGATAGATGGATATGAGTCGGATGAGCCTGCTTGTAGAGAAGAAAAAGAAAAAGCTAAAGAAAAACAGGTGTAGAATGAAGAGGAAGAAGCTCTGGAAAAGAACCCTAAGTATGTACAGAGAAACCATTCTGAAGAATAAATCATTGGAGACCAAAGGTGTGTTGACAAGAAAAGCTACTAAAGCAAAGGTAAATCTATGTTTACTTTTTAAAATTGAACCAAAAATAGTGATTGAAGCATGCAAAGATGAACATTGGATAAAATTAATGGAAGAAGAACTTATACATATGAAGAATTGGATTTGGGAACTTGTTCCTAGACCAGAAAACAAATATATTATTGGAATTAAGTGGGTATTCATAATCAAGTTGAATGAGAATATTGGTAATAAATAAGGCAAGGCTTGTGTGTAAGGGCTATGCTCAAGTTGAAGGAATAAACTTTGACAAGACATTTGCTCTGATGACTAGAATAGAAGCAATCAAGATGTTTTTGGCATTTAAAAAACATAACTTTAAAGTTTATTAGATGGATATGAATTCTGCTTTCTTTAATGGAGGGCTAGAAGAAGTTTACATTGAACAACTAGAATGATTTTAGTTATTAGATAAACCTAACATGGTCTACAGATTGAAGAAGGAATTATATAGATTGAAGCAAGCTCCCAGAGCTTGGTATGCAAGATTGGAAAAATATTTGATATAGCAAGGATTCAATAAGGGTATATTTTGATGATATAATATTTGAAGGCAATGAAGTTATGTGTAGAAAGTTTGTAGAAGGCATGCATAAAGAGTTTGAGATGTCTATGTTTGGCGAGATGAATTTCTTCCTTGGGTTACAAATCAATCAAACAGATAAAGGCATATTCATTTCACAATCAAAGTATGTTAAAGAAATGTTGAAGAAGTTTGGAATGAATGAATCCAAACCATTATGTACTCATATGGTTACTGGTTGCAAACTAAGCAAGGATGATGAATCCCCTAAGGCTAATCAAAGCAAGTATAGATCTATGATTGGTGGATTGCTATACCTAACTGCTACTAGACCATATATCATGCATTCAGTTTGTCTTGTGGATAGATTTCAAGAAGATCCTAAAGAAACACATGTTGTGGTAGTAAAAAGGATATTCAAATATTTAAAGGGCACTCCAGATTTTGGCTTGTGGTATCCTAAGGATATTGATTTCACATTGAGTGCTTACACATATGTAGATTGGGCTAGTTATGTGGATGATAGGAAATGTACAAGTGGTGGTACATTCTTTCTTGGATGTAGATTGGTATCATGGCTAAGTAAGAAACAAGATTTTGTTTCTTTATCTACTACAGAGATTGAGTATATTGTAGCAACATCTTGTTGTACACAGGTATTATGGATGAGACAAACATGGAAGGATATCATAGTAGTGTATGATGAACCTATTTATATCTTTTGTGATAATACAAGTGCAATCAATATTTAAAATAATCTAGGTGATGCATTCAAGAACAAAGAATATATCGATTAGGTATCACTTTTTGATAGAGAAGGTTGTGGAGAATGACGTGAAGCTTGAATATGTACCTACAAAGGATTATATTGTTGAAATTTTTACTAAGGCTCTTCCTAAGGATACTTTTGAGTATCTTTGGGAGAAGTTGGGGGTTATTACCCCTCTTTATTTGAACTAGATGCATATGGAGATGCATTAGTCCAATGAATCAATGGATTTGTTCCTTATCTCGACTAATGTTGGTGGCGACTTCTCAAGGGGATTAGGTAGTGACATTATTGCAGTATGGAATATATGTTGTCATTATGTAGAGGTTGTTGAGTTGATTGGTGTGTACTCCTAAGGGGGGGTATTTAGAGAAGTTGAAAGTCTCTTGGTTCTATGTCAAATGGGGAGAATAATGCAAAATATTGTAGCAAACTGTCCTAGGTTTGATAATGCAGGGACAGCAAGTGTGAAGGAAAAAATAGGGGTAAATTGTGATTTGATAGGGAGTATATAAGAATAATTGTTGATTTGGATGATTGTATGTCCTGTGGTAAGCCATAAAGGAGAAGGTATAGTTGCAAAGGTTGTAAAATCTAGAGAACAAAGGACTAACAGATGCAAAGGATTGATGACAGGGGTGCAAGAACAGTATGGGTAGAGCAGACCTCAAGAAGGAGATGAGGCTAAGATAAATGAAGTTTATGGTAATGGTAATACTAACATTTGTTTATCTACAGGTACAAAACAGATGGAAACAAATAGAAGAGCATTGGCAGGTCCTAATGTATAGATGAAGGCACAAACAAGTGTCAACAAAGCCATAGGAGCAGGGAAGAGTATAAAGATTGAACAACCTAGAGCACAGAGCAGCATGAGTGAATGGAAATGGCCTATGAGTCAGTGGTGTTTTAATCCAGCTTGGGAATATTGGTATCATCCATAATTCATGTGGTATGAATTCTTCTTAGGGGGGGGGTGTATGGTGCAAGAGCACCTAAGCACCAAGTTGAAAAATTCCATGTTTGAAGGTCAACGGGAGTCATTGTTGGGGTTCTAAGTGATATAGGAGTGTTTTATGGCTTAATAATGTCTAAAAATACCAATCATAATGTAAATGGAATAATTTTGAGTCCTTTAAGGGTGAAATGTTAATCTTGCACTTGAAGAGTCCTTGTAGCCTTTGAAGGAAAATTCTTGAGTTTGTAAATGGGAGTGCAAGAAAAGAGTTTAGAAGTCATATTAGGGGTAAAATAAAGGTTTCTAAGTGGTTCTAGGTGTCTTAAAAAACAATCTTGCATAATGGTGTTCATTTAGCAAATACTTGTCAATATTAGTGCTTTTAAGCCAAATAAAGGTTAAGGTGGTTACAAGGTGGTTGTAAGCATTGGGGAAGATTTTCATGAATTGAAAATGTATAAAGTCCTTTTAAAGCATGAGGTAAGGATGATGATTCAGCAGTGGTGGACATTCTTTCAATAAAAGCAACATTTTTCTATTTATTCATTATTTTCCTTCATCTATTTTTGTGTTTATATTTTTTTCCTACATTGTACAAGCCGCACATAGAGATTAATGCTTTAAATTATTTTGACTCATGTAGGGGATGGTGGTAACATACCTTTGAATTCATATTGAAGTCTTAACAATAATTTTGGGAAGTGTTTTGTTGGCTTTCTGTGGTTTGCCTGTATAGAGCAGTGAGGGCACCGATTGAGTTTCCTCTATGTTTTGAGCCATCCCCACTTACTGTCTCAACCTATTACTTATTGGGGTGGCATGGAGTTAGATTAGAAAATGTTCCTTTTCATTTTAGAGTAGAAATAAAGCGAGTTGCAGACTATAAGATGTCACTATGGTGTGAAATGATGTGTTTTCATGCAGGAATTGGTGGGTTAGTGATGAGTCTTGGTGAATTGTTGATGGCATTGCCTAGGAAATAGTATGAAATTCCTGTGTAGACCCTAAACAAGTATTTTTATGCTTTAGTTGGGCTTGGAAGGCCTTGGAAGGAGGAAAGTTTGAAAACCCTAGGTTTTTATGAGCAAATTGAGGGTTTTGGGAAACGATGGCTTAGAGGATGTAACATTATCAAAGACCTATGGAATTGGGTGTTTTGAGACATTTTTAATGTTTTTATAAGAGATTATGGGATTAGGATAATTTTAAAGAGCACTTTGTTTGTAAAATAGGGCTAATTCTTGTAGCCTTTTTGTAGGGTAGTCTGATGATTCACTACGAAGTTGTAAATAAAATTGTGAAATCTGATTGGAATATGGCATTGGGGTCTGAGTGGATGCCTAATTGGATTTGATATGTTCTTTTGGTGGCCTTCTCTAAAAGATAAGCCAAATTGTTGAGTTTTGGAGTCTTTAATCTTGTTGATGTTAATTGATCCAATGTGGTTGATTGAGTTTTCAAAAGTTGATGTTTTACTGAGGTCTAATTAGTTTTGAATCTTCACCACCTTGGCTCTGCATCATAGTGGTATCAGAGCATCAGGGATTAGATTGGTTTTCATTTTGTAGGTTGTGAAGAGCAAGGAAGAAGTGAATATTTTGGTGTTCAAAGAAGCCTCCAAAGAACAAAGATATGGCTAAAGAGATGAAGGAGATGAAAGAAAGAAATGCTAGAGAAATCAAAGAGTTGGAGGAAAGAATTATAGCCTTGGAGACAAACAAGAGAAGGGATGTGGAAGAGAGTGAGTCAGATGAAGATGAAGATGATGAGTTTGAAGACATGGAAGAAGAACTTGATCCAGAGGACCAAAGAATAGAAAATTTGGTGAAGGAAGTAAGGAATGACAAGCCTAAGGTAAAAATTGATGTTCCTAAATATGGTGGAATTTTAAATGATGAAGAATTACTTGACTGGATTTTTGCATTATATAACCATTTTGAATGTGATGAGGTTCCTGAGCAACAAAGAGTAAGGATTGCAAAGACAAAGTTGCAAGGCCATGATTTGGTATGGTGGGATTACTTTCAATCTAAGAGGAGGAAGCAAGGAAAGTATAAAATCACTTAATGGGACAAGATGATATTAAAACTCAAAGATAAATTCTTACCCAAGGATCATCAAGTTCAAATGTTTAAGAAATTGCAAAGCTTAAGACAAAAGGAAATGGATATTAAGTCTTATACTGAGGAGTTTTATAAACTAAGTCTAAGGTTAGGTCATCATGAGAATGAAGATGAAATTTTTTCAAGATATATGGGTGGTTTGAGGTTAAACATACAAGATGAATTGGTTTTGGCTAACCCTGGGAATGTAGAGGAATGCTATCAAATAGCAATCAGGGTGGAGGAGAAAATGAAGAGAAGACAAGACAAAGTAGTTAGAGGTAGAGGTAATGCATCAAGAGGGAGAGGACCTATGCCTAATACAAATCCAAGCAATGAAAATCAAGAAGATGCCATGAAAGGTCAAGAGCAATATGATTTCAGAGGTGGATGGAGAGGCACAAGGGGCAGATTTGGAGGGGGTAGGAGTTCCAATAAATTTTTTTAGGTAGATGCTACACTTGTAATGAATTTGGTCATCCATCCTACAAATGTCTTGAGAAGATTGGTGCTTCATCAAGTGGAATTAAAGGTGATTAAATGGTTCAAATTGTGCAAGAGGATGAAGAGGAGAGCACTGGTTTAGCAAGGCATCCTGTAGACCCTCAAGTTGGAGAAGCCTTGATGCTACGCAAGTAGCTTTTGAAGACTTCCAAATAAGTGGAGCCATTGCATAGGAAAAGACTATTCAAAACCACTTGTAAGAGTAAGGGAAAGGTATGTAAAATTGTGATTGACTCTGGTTCAACTGAAAATATGGTTTCATGTGAGATGGTGAATAAGTTAAACTTGAAAAGGATTCCTCATGACTTTCCTTACAAGGTATCTTAGCTAAGTGATGGTCAATATTTGTTAGTAAATGAGCAGGCTGTTGTAGATTTCTAGATTGGTGAATATAAGGACAATGTTATTTATGACATTCTTCCAATGGACTACTGCCACATATTCCTAGGAAGACCTTGGCAGTATGATAGGTGTGCTATGTATGATGGAAGAGAAAATAAGTATACCATAATGAAAGATGGTCATAAGTTTGTTTTGACTCCTTGGGTAGAAGATGTGAAAGGAAAGGCTAAGGTGATAATGTGTGGGAAAAGAGAGTTTGTTAATGTTGTAAAAGAAACTAGAAATTCTAATGAAGCAAACTATCCTAGGTCTGATAATGCAAGGACAACAAGTGTGAAGGAAAAAATAGGGGTAAATTGTGATTTGATAGGGAGTATACAAGAAGATGTGTTGATTGGAACCATTGTATGTCTTTTTGTAGGCCATAAAGGAGAAGGTATAGTTGCAAAGGTTGTCAAATTATGAGAACAAAGGACTGAAAGAGGTAAAGGACTGATGACAAAAGTGCAAGAATAGTGTGGGAAGAGCAGACCTCAAGAAGGAGATGAGGCTAAGACAAATGAAGTTTATGGTAATGGTAATACTAACATTTGTTTATCTGCAGGTACATAACAGATGGAAACAAATAAAAGAGCATGGGTAGGTCCTAATGTATAGATGAAGGCACAAACAAGTGTCAAAAAAGCCACAGGAGTAGGGAAGAGTATAAAGATTGAACAACCTGGAGCACAGAGTAGCATGGGTCAATGGAAATGGCTTGTGAGTTAGTGGTGTTTTAATCTAGCTTGGGCATAGTGGTATCATCCACAATTCATGTGGCATGAATTCTTCTTAGGGGGGGTGTATGGTGCAGGAGCACCTAAGCACCAAGTTGAAAACTTCCATGTTTGAAGGTCAAGGGGAGTCATTGTTGGGGGTCTAAGTGATATAGGAGGGTTTTATGGCTTAATAATGTCTAAAAAGACCAATCATAATGTAAATGGAAGAATTTTGAGTCCTTTAAGGGTGAAATGTTAATCTTGCACTTGAAGAGTCCTTGTAGCCTTTGAAGGAAAATTCTTGATTTTGTAAATGGGAGTTCAAGATAGGAGTTTAGAAGTCATATTAGGGGTAAAATAAATGTGTATAAGTGGTTTTAGGTGTCTTAAACAATAATCTTGCATAATGGTGTTCATTTAGCAAATACTTGTCAATATTAGTGCTTTTAAGCCAAATGAAGGTTAAGGTGGTTACAAGGTGGTTATAGGCATTGGCGAAGATTGTCATGAATTGAAAATGTATAAAGGCCTTTGAAAGGCATGAGGGAAGGATGATTATTTAGTAGTGGTGGACATTCTTTCAATAAAAGCAACATTTTTCTATTTATTCATTGTTTTCCTTCATCTATTTATGTGTTTTTGTGTTTTTCCTACATTGTATAGGCCGCACATAGAGAATAATGCTTTAAATTCTTTTGAATCCTATAGGGGATGGTGGTAGCATACCTTTGAATTCATATTGAAGTCTTAACAATAAGTTTGGGAAGTGTTTTGTTGGCTTTCTCTAGTTTGCCTATACAGGGCAGTGAGGGCACCATTTGAGTTTCCTCTATGTTCTGAGCCATCCCCACTTACCGTCTTGACCTGTTACTCAGTGGGGTGGCATGGAGTTATATTAGAACATGTTCCTTTGTATTTTAGAGTAGAAATAAAGCAATTTACAAACTGTAAGATGTCACAATGGTGTGAAATAATGTATTTTCATGCAGGAATTGGTGGGTCTGTGATGAGTCTTGGTGAATTGTTGATTGCATTACCTAGGAAACAGTATGAAATTCTTGTCCAGACCCTGAACAAGATGTTTGATGCTTTAGTTGGGCTTGGAAGGCCTTGGAAGGAGGAAAGTCTGAAAACCCTAGGTTTTTATGAGCCAATTGAGGGTTTTGGGAAACGACGGCTTAAAAGATGTGAAATTGTCAAAGACCTATGGAACTGGGTGTTTTGAGACATTTTTAATGACTATACAAGATATTGTGGGATTAGGAGAAGTTTAAAGATCACTTTGTTTGTAAAACATGGCTAATTCTTGTAGCCTTTTTGTAGGGTAGTCTGATGATTCACTATGAAATTGTAAATAAACTTGTGAAATCTGATTGGAATATGGCATTGGGGTCTAAGTGGGTGCCCTAATTGGAGTTGAGATGGTCTTTTGGTGGCCTTCTCTAAAAGATAAGCCAAATTGTTGAGTTTTGGAGTCTTTAATCTTGTTGATGTTAATTGATTCAATGTGGTTGATTGAGATTTCAAAAGTTGATGTTTTACTGAGTTCTGATTAGTTTTGAATCTTCTCCACCTTGGATCTACATCAAATAGGTATGTTCAGAGATGTATGTTGTCTTTGATGGTTTTTCACATCTTTTGCTACCATCAATGACAAAGGGGGAGATTGTTGCAAGTATGAAGAGGTTGTCATTGATGTCAACAAGCTTGTGTTGTCATTGATGATAGTTGTTTAGTGGTTGAGATATATTTTTTCTTTGATTAGTTATATTATATTTTCATTAGTTAAATTGTTGATGTTAACCTATAGTGTTGCTTTGATAAGCTTATGTTTATGGTTTAGATGTCGAGGATAAGAAAATTGATAAAATAAGCAAACAGGGTGTTGTAGAGGTGTTCTAGTTTTGCTTTACATTTCTTCTAGGTTGAATATTTTCTTGTGTGTTTTGGATATGTTGGTGAGAGGTGTTCATAGTCTCTAAATCTAGAATTGGGACTTTTAAATCAATGTGCAAAAGAAGTTATGTTCACCAGTGTGTGAACTAGTTTAGTTTTGTTACAAAGATGTCTGGAAGAAATGTTCTTGCTTCATGTTTCTCCATTATTTCTCTTCAGGTCTTGTGATTCTGATGGTATGTTGGTGGTGTTGATCTCTTTCCTGTTTCAAGAGGATTGGAGATTTGGTGCTCCGGAAGATGGATTTTAGAGTTGTAGTGTTTGGGGTATGAGTGTACAAGTTGTGTACATTCTAAAGGTGCAAATTATTTTGAAATATTTTGATGAACTTTAAGGTGATAGAGGAATATTCTAGATCATGATGAAGCATGGTATGTGGTTCACAAGTCATCCTTGGATTTCAGGAAGTATGTAATTCAAATTTTAATGGTGTTTGCACAAGTAACAACCGATCTAGTTTTTACACTACATTTGAAGATGTTTGAACATTAATGAAGGCATATCATGGCATGTGAGAGTTAATTTGGGTCTCAATTAAGTTTTGTATTAGTCCACTTTCATTCCTATCCACTGTGGGAATGCTTAGTGTTGACCTATTTTGAATTTGTAAAGTGTAAGGTGAGTATAGCCAACTTGGAGATGTTTTTCAAGTCGAGGATGGTATAAATGCAAGGAGATTTGATGTGAGATGTGGTGTGGAATATAATTGTGTGTTGTGATGTGAAATTAAGTGGAGAAGTGTGAAATATGGTGTGAGCAATAACACAATATTGTTGAATGCAGTGAGCTAAGGTATCTTGATCTCTTGGAGGTTGTGAGTGTTGTTGAAGCTATTATGGTGGAATCTTTGTTACATTGAGAGTGTTTTCTTTGTGTAACATTTTATCTTCTATCTTCTTTCTATTCTGGAAGTGAGCCTGGGCTATGAGCTTTTCTGGACAATGTGTCCTATTCTAGCAGTGAGCCTCTTTGCATCAATTTTTGCAATTACTTATATTATGAGCTAATCCTCACTGTGGTTTTTCCCTCATTGGTTTTCCACATAAATCTAGTGTTCTCTTATGGAAGATGTTGATTGTTTCATTTTTTTTATCTGCTTTTCATGTTTAAACATTATAATAGATTAAGGTTTTGATGAATGCATGTGGATCTAATTATTGTTAATAGTTTTAATGTTTTAATTTGGTAAAACTAATTCACCCTCCTCTTTTTTGTCTTGTTCATTCAAAAATCTTGATAGGTAAAAATTAGAATTTTTTCTCAATCTTTCAATGGGGCAGTATATCAGCATTGATTCATTCTGTTGGGGCATAGTGGGGCATCCGAAAAAAATGTAGAATATTTTTTTTCTTTGAGTAGTAATGTTGATCTAAGAAGCATCAATTCTTTGAACCAATGTAGCAGGTACCTCGCTTCAAAGAGTCAAAAATTGTAGACACTTAGAATTGTCCTAGTCAGTATTAAGCATTTGATTTGATCTACTAACACCATTTTTACCCTAATTCGACCAGTTTCATCTATTTAATTAAATAATCCTGATTGTTTAATTAAATTCATCATTTTCTTCTTTTAAATGGATAATCAACATTATTGGATTAATTCACCTCTCTCATTCTAATTTTCATCCTATGTGATTAAATAATGCAAATTATTTGGTTAAATACTTTCATTCCTCTCATTTGATTAAATAATCTTAATTATTTGATTAAGTTTCATTAATCCCACCCTTTTAATTAAATGATCTAATTGTTTAATTAAAATCCTAAATTCTTTCATTTTGCACAATTAAATAATATCTTAATTATTTAATTGACTAATATCTTCTAATTCCTCCAACTTTTCTCACTTGCAAGAGAATATTCTCAAGAATATTCCTCCAATTCAAATTCAAATATTTCCCTCCAAATGGAAATATCTTCCAACATTCTTCCTAAAATCAAAGGACTTGCACATTCTAATTCAATTAGATTCCTTGATTAGAACTATTGATCCATGCCAATATTCAATCTTATCCATGTACTAGAATCCTTGATCCATGTCATATTATATCTTTCACTTTCATCCATTGATTAACCAAATTGATCCTAGCCAATGATTCAACTAAAAATCCTATAAACACTCCTCATTTCTATGAGTTATTCATCCAAAAGCCTTCAAGTAATTGAACCATAGCCAATTTCATATCCACAAATCATTTGAGTACTCTTATGTTGCAAGAATTCATATCCATTTTCATCATTTAAGATTAATTTTGTGGTTCAATCTTCATCAAAAAATGAAATCAAAGCTTTGCATCAATGGGGTTAGGAAAGAGTTGATCCTTCCACATCCAGTTAGCACTAATCCCCCAATGGGATGAGGTTTGAGTGTTTAATTAGGTTTCTTTGATCAATTTTATGTTATTTCATGTTTTTAATGGATTATTAGTTAGCATATCAAGAATTTCATTGGGAATGTGGGTTAATTAGGTTAAATGCTTAGTTTCTTATTTGATTCTAGGTGTATTTGATCTACATTTTATTCATGTTCATAGCACTATCAATATGATTGTGAGCACTAACATCCATATTTGTATTTAGTGCTATTTTTGTTCTTTTTTTTGGTTGGGATAAATAAGCTTTGGCTTCATGGTTCAACAAGGGTGGCAGAGTAGAGTCAAGAGATGACGAGGATGGATGGGTGGGAGTTATTTCATTAGAATTTGGTTGGATGGATGGATGTGTTGGCATATGGATCTTAGAGATCAACTTTGGCTACTTGTGTTGTCATTGATGGAAACTAGAGTCTACAGTTTGATCTGCAGTATCAATTACGCTTCTACTGATAGAGAAAGCAAAGAACAAGACTTCATTTAAATCAAATCCTAAATCATATTCCATCATTTCATTTAAATAAATCAATTATCAAAGTCCAAAATGTCAACTCATCTAATCAGCATTAATTAGCATGATCATCATCTAATCCTAATCTAATACTAATCACATCCACTTGCATTATCTAGACCTAGCCACCACAATAAATCAATTTTATTGATTTATTAAAACACTCATTTTCCTCAACTTGACAAGTCAAGCAGGGGCATTTATTGCTCTTCTTTCTTGTCCCCTCAAAATTTATTGCAAATTTGAATTCAAAATTTCCCCCTCTTGGGCACTCTTCCCAAATCTTGCATATACATCAACTAATCACATGATGACAAGTGTCCTTCTTTCATTGGCTTGTTTTTGATCCCACATTGGTCCCTCTTCAACAATCTTAGCATTTGAAATCTTCAAATAGAGGCTTCAACATTGAGCAAATCCTTCACAATCTTCACAATTTCATGCAAGGTTACTCTCTTCATTTGAGATTTGATCTTGTTCATCATCAATCCATCATCTCCATTTGCATTTTATCATTTGAGCTTTGATCAAGGATTGGGAAAGGGTCACTAGCACATGTGACACCAATCCAACATGGAATAAGTGTTTATCTTGCTTTTAAAATGTCTTCTTGATGCTGTTTTTGTTACTTGTGGCATTTCTTTAGCATAGATATTCTATTTCATGGAGGTATTTGCAGATTTGTGTGTTTAGACTAACATTTCTAATGAGTATTTGAAGTGGTCTTACATGCGATTTAAGGTACTCACATATGCGCTAGAAAAGAATTTTTGGTATATGTTATTGATCTGCTGACTGTTGTTTTCCAATAATTTAACTCTGAAAGCAGGTTATTGTGGCTAAATTGGTTTAATCTCTTGCAGATGATTACTACGATGATATCACAGATTTGTCCCCCTGCCTTGCCTTAGCCATGCTTCATAAGTTTGAATGTTGTCAGATGTTGTGGTTGCTTATGCTGTGATTGAATGTACGCAAAGATCATTATCACTACTGTAAAGATTGCAGATATTTCTTCCAGTACGCAAGGTCCACATGCTATTACAAAGCACGCTAGAGAAAGTTGGTGAAATCGGCTTTACACTTGCCATCTGCCTTTGCTTGAAAGTTATAAAATCATTGATTGTTGTGTAGATGCTTCATCATGGCTGTGCTAAGTGGGAAAATCTTTCTAATATTAGTATCGTTGTTTTAACTCATTTATGGCATTTTGCAGGCTTAGTCAATGAGGACCGAAATGTCATCATCACAAAGCAACCAAATCTTTGATTGGCTACATTTAATCATTGCTTAAACTCTAATTTTTAATTGTGTTAGTGTTTGTTGTATGACTAAATATTTTAGCTAAAGGCTCTAATGTTGTGAAAAGATTTTTATAATTGATAAGTCATTTATTAATTAAAAAATCATTAATCTTTTGCAATTGAGACCCATTTGTTGTTTGGAATAAAACAATAAACTAACTCACACATAATTGTCTTTTTATCTTATAGGTACCAAAAAAAGGCGAACAAAGGCAAGGTACAAGGAAGCGAAAAATCAACAAAGAGAAGGCTATCAAATGAAAACCAAGGAGGGGAAATTCTTTTTTTGAAAACACAATGTGTTTTTAAACACTTTAGTGTTTGATCAACACTACCTCACGAATTTGTTTTTCTTTTCGTTTTAGGACACTAATTTTCGTTTGGGTCTAAAATGAACAATTTGATTTTCATTGCAAAGGGCTTAAAACGAACCTTAGGACACACTTACTAGATTTCGTTTTGGGTTAAAAATTGAACAAGCAATCTTCATATTTCATTTGGTGCTTAAAACAAATTCACAATTGCTTTGAAGGGTATAAAACAAACAAGTGTTTGATTTGTGTGATTGTCTTTTGAGTACGTATCCTCTCCCCTTGCGCTTCGTGCGATCTAGGGTGCAAGAGAAACACTCAAAATACATTTTATTGCTTTGAAACACTTCAATTTGGGCTTAAAAATTAAACATCTTGTGCGAGTGTGAGTAGGGGCATTTTCGCGTACATTCTCTTTCTTTGTGCCATCAAAGATCGATCGAGTTACGGATTGTGTCTTTGCTCGCTTTTGTTTATCTTAGAGGGCCTGCCTTGGGGAAAAAGTACTCACCCAAGCGACGACTCAACCGGTAACACTCTAAAGCCAAGAGTATTTCCAGCCAGGATATAAATGAGGGTTTTGGTTAAATGCCATAATCACGCGGTTGGCTCCGACAAGATGGATCTGAAAGGGGACTTTTGCCGTATGGGTCAATCTCCACGAACGGAAAGTCCTTACTAGAACCTATGTGCTAGAATTTGCCAAAATCCTTAATCTATTTGTTGGTGCAAGAACGGTCGTTTTGAAGCCACCCCACACTCTTACGATCTTCTAGTAGAGATGGAAAGCACGCCATGGGAGTTTCATGGAGTGTTGATGCTTAGGTACGCACGATTAATGAGCATGGAGGGAGCGGAGTGGAGATCAACATCTAACCATCCGCTAGAATAAAAAGCGTATTTGGACTTGTCAAGTAGGAATCCAACAAATATTGTCTTACATCCATAGAGACGTAATTATTCTTTGTTTGAAAACACGGTGTGTATTCGAAAACATTTTGCAAACAAACATTCAACATGATTCTCAAAATTTCAAACCCTCTTTAAGACAAATATCATTGACTCAATCCATATGTTACTGCTTTCCCTGTGGATTCACGTTTGTAGAGGTTCCTAAGCATTGGATTATATCTCAATTTGTCTTCTTGAGTAAACAATAGGAAAACCCTTGCCTTAAGTTCATTAAATTTCCACATAAAATATCTTGTGGGGTTTAAAGAGATTAAGACATTGGTACATCTTAGTTTGAAACTTTAATCAAAGAGAGTGTTTTTGGTAAAATAAATCCATTAAGCAAAGACTAAGCAAAATGAACTTTCATGTGTGTTGAAGACTCCAAAATCCCAAAAGCAAAAATCATTGATTGGAAATCCAAAATGTTCAAATCATTCCTTGGTTAACAAAGGTCTTTAGGAAGCATATGCATTCTCTTCAATACCTAGGTCTTGGAAAATACAAAGTGGTCTTTTTAGGTTCATCTAAGGATCAAAACAAATCAAACCTCTTTCATCCATCTTTCAAAACATCAAAATCCATCTCACAAATCATCTTTTGAAAAACCTTGAAATCATCCTTGAAGTACTAGGCTTTATGACAAAATCAAGCAATCATCCAAACTCATTGAGACCAAGTCCTTGAAAACAATTATCAAAACACCTTTGGATAAGAATGTGTGAATGCATCCTTTTGCATATCTTTAGTCAAAGTCATCCAAAACATCTTGTCTAGCTTAGTGTATGTAGATGAATCCTTCTCATATACTTAGTGAAACAATCACCTTGTTTGGGTAGGTGTGGGTAGATGCATCCTTCTCCTCACACATATCCAAATCATCATTCTTTGAACACGACTATCCTTTAGATCATTATCAAACATCTTAGGGTCTTTTTGTTCAAAATCCAAATCAAACTCCAAATCAAGATCAAGGACAAAATCTCAAAATCCAAACATCAAACCAATCAAAAATCCAAAGTCCTAGCATTTCATTCAAGATTTATCAAAAGCCAAAAACATCCATAACATCCATCTTTGAACATCACCATCATATCATCATCACATTTGATCCTAAAAGCATCCTAAAACTTTCACTTTGGGACATAAAATAGAGATTAATCCAAAGAGTCAAGAGATTCATCTCCCATATTCTCGAAGATTGATCCTTGTTTTATGGTTCTAACGAGATCTCAATACAAGAAGAGTATGGAAGCCCACAAAGAAACTCCCGCTTCAAGTGACCTTAGCCAAACAAACGCAGAAATGAATCTCGCAGAATCAAGCAATCCATTGATCCCCTCATCATCACAAAACCCACAAGAAGAAAATCAAGGGGAAGACCTCACCTTTGGAATGTCTCCCGAAGAAATAGCTGAAATGCTCCAAAATCCGGACAACCATAGAATCATCAACATCATGATGAGACTCAACCCTTCGTTGTACATGCTTGAACTAGCAAAACAAGGGGCCAAATTTGCCAGTTTTGATGTGATACTATAGTAGAAACATCTTTTCCACAATCTCATCCACCATCCCCATTTCATCTACACCTCCGTTAAAACGTCACACAAAACATTCCAAAAATCCGACATCCCGATTGCTCCAACTCAACCCAATGTTAACAAGGGAAACACATTCCTCAATGAACTTCAATCACATCCCCTTGTGAATAACCAAAACTTGGACGCAAACACCACAATGGAACAAAACATCCTCCATAATTCATTACACCAAAATGTTCCTTTCACTTTACATTATGACCCATCATTAACATCTTTTCATGGAGCACCACAAACACCTTTTCTCATGAATTCACAAGAGGAGGGAGACATATTTGGAGCAGGGGGCATTTTCAACACCACAACACTCTCGCAGGGATTCACCCCCTTACATTTCCACCTCTCCCACCACTACCATTATCATCCACATCACTCCTTGGCTTGGGGTTGCCTCCCCTACCAAGCATCAATCAAACCGCTATCCCAACCATGAATCAAAACATTTTGCCAAACGCTCAAAACTTATTGTTGACATCACAACAACAAACGACAAACACGCAAGCAATGGCAACATCATCAAACACCCCCACAACATTGCAAAACATGGTCTCTCAAGGGCCAATCACATCAACGATGCCACTTACCACATTAACAACACCATCCACCAATCACACAATCAACACGACAACACCATCCACCAATCACACAATCAACATGACAACACCATCTACTAACCAAATGATCAACACAACATCACCATTCACCACCATCACAAACGCCATTCCAAATCCACCACCACCACCACCACCACCAACATTCACCACATCAAATCAATTCGACGCAACATTGCAAGCTGCTTTCCAAAGAGGCTATCAACCAGTGCAAAAACAAAAATCCATGCAACAAGCCGCTCAAGCTGCGCAAGCTACCAAAACCGCACAAGCTGCATTACAAGCACAACAA
>VDFB02182388.1:0-23477 GCA_007258455.2 Sequoia sempervirens
TCACCTATATCTCCAACCCACTAAGGGATATCAACCTCATCCTCTCTAGGGGGCATGGAGGATGTGCTAACCTCTCTCTGACCATGGGTCCCGATGTCTTCCATAGCTACTGCATGTGATCTGGTCACATGTGTGTGTGCGAAATCTCCTTGCTTGTGCTGATCCTCAATTGCTACCTCATAACCCTCACTCAGGGGTGGCTCCTCCTCATACTCCTCATAATTATCATCATCCTCCTCTCCTCCATCTTTTTCCTCATAGTCAGTATCTTCCTCTGAATCATACTTCTCATCGATAACATCAGTAAATATATCTGCTGGCCTATATCGTACATCCTCGGCCCTATCCTTTGGCTCATCTCCCTCATCTGGTGCTGGTTGATGAGCCTAAAATATGCTCATAATTTGATGTTATGATAAACTTTTAAATGACTTTATTTTTGCTATTTCATGGCTATTTAAACTTTGTTGAAACCTTTTTGTGGGGATATCCTGTAGTAGGACACTTTTATATTCCTACAGCCTATTGTGTTGACTTGATTGCATTTATTGCCCTGTTGACTCCCGAAAATGGCTGGTATATCGTATACAATTTTTGAATGGTGAAGTAGATTTAAAATGTGTGATTAATGAATAGATATCATGTATGTGCCATATGCCTTTTCTTGCGCGTCTGTTACCTTTTGTCTCACAGGTTGTTGAAGAATGATCAAGTCAAGCACAGCCGATCTCGACCTTGCAGTAAAGTCCATTTCCTGCACGACTTTGAGGAAGCTCCGGTGAAGACTCTTTGACCGAAACTGATTTGGAAAGATTTTTAATGATAAGTCAATCTGGAAAGAGTGGAGCGCTAGATTCTCTCTGAATCGGGTTGAACACATAAATTCATTTATGAAGTTTGTTCCTTGATTCAGGGATACACTTTACTTCCACGTCTTTCTTTGATGAAGTTAGTTAGTTAGTTGTTCTTATGATTTAAAAATAAGATACTCCTCCTGCGTGAGAGAGTAGTAGTAGAAGAAGAGGAATAGAATGAGTAATAGATGATATTCAGGGTAAGATAGAAATAGAGTAGCAGATATCATGTAAGAATTAGTATGATAATGAAAGACAAAATTTGTTTGACCAGAAACAGAGTTTGTTGTTAGTTTTCACATCAATAAAACAATGTATCTTATTTTGTTTTCATGAATAAAGATCGATGAAGTTCTGAGTTCAACATTTGTGTAATCAGTAAATGCTTGCTAAGGGGGCCCACTTGGTAAGTATCTGTAGTTAATTAGTTAGATGTTCTTTTCTGCTGATATCCAGTTAGTTTTCATCTTTGAAGTTTTTATACAAATTCAGTCTTATACTGCTCCTGCAGCATAGAGAGTCCATCCCTGTGACTGGTCCTGCAGCATAAGGCTAGTTCATGGTTTGTGCCTCAGTCGTAGCTATTACGGTTTTTGTTTTAATCAAGCATAGTTGAGTTAAAGAATTCTGCATTACCATTCTATGGCTTAGATAGAATTTCTTTCCAGTATGTATTTTTGCTAAGATTTGACCAAAAAAAATTCCTAGTACATATATTTTGCTGCGCCATTTAAAGTCTACGTCCCCTGGTTTGACAAGTAAATGAACATCCACAGAGAGATATTAGTCACCTGTCAGAATGTCCAATTCCCAGGAAAGTTTTACTGTGATATTCATATCCTTTTGTGAGTGCGAGCCATTTTTGGCACCGTTGCCGGGGATGGCGTCTAACTAGGAGTTTGACAAAGTCATTTTTAGCATTAGTTTAGTCTGTTAGTCAAAAAAAATTCAAAATATTTCAAGCCATTACTCACCGTATTGCATGCATAGAAGAAGAAGAGACACACTGGGAAGGTTCATCCCTGAAAATCTGTTTATTGAACTACCATTTGACCCAGCTGATAACGAACCTAAGGAAAATCCATTTTCTCTGCTATTCCAACACCCAGACATGGTAGATAATCCACCTAATAATCCACCTCCTGCATTTGAGTTTCCCATTGTTCCCCAACAAGATACTGAAAATCTTAAAAACATCCCCTCTTCCTTGCTTCCAAAGTTTTATGGCCTGGTCACTAAAGACCCAGAAACCTTTCTGTTTGAATTTGATGTCCTCTGTTGCAGTTATGACTACAACACAGACGCTCATAAATTGAAGCTATTTCCTTCCACCTTGAAGGAGGGAGCTCTCAGATGGTTCATGAGTCTGGGAAGAGGCGTTGTAAATAGTTGGGCAGCCATGCAGATGAAATTCCTTGAAAAGTATAAGGAATATTGTAAGAGTGCCAGCAAAGGTGATGACATATTTCAAATTCAGCAGAAGTAGGATGAAAGTTTGGAAGATTATATTTCAAGGTTTTTGTTTTCATTAAAAAGAAACTCAAACCATACTCTTAACGAGGACTCTTAGAAACTACTTTTTCTAAGGGGAATCAATGATACCTGTATTGACGCCCTAGACCTAATGGGAGGAGGTGATATAACTTAACTGCCTTGGGATGATATCCAGAAGATATGTCTTAACTACTCTCGAGCAATAGTTAAGAAAGGTCGAGGTCATTATGCTTCAATGGGGAAGTCTTCTTCTGGTGGAATTTCCCAGATGGAGATCACAAATCTGCTATATGATTTCAAGTAGAACATCATTAATAATATGGCTACACAATTGGACACTATGCAAGCTCGGAAGAAACATGCAGAAGCTGAGGTAGTTTTGGCTGAGTTCTGTCCATACTGTAGACAAAAGAAGCGTGATTGCAGATGCAAGATGGTGGCTAATTTGGAAGCCAGACAACTGCCTACTAATTTCAAACTAGTGGAAGGTGATGATGATCAAGTGTTCTTTGTTGCATAAAGGAGACCATGGGCCCAAAGGCAAGGTATGCCTCAAGACCCTTTAACTTTTGGTAATTCCTATTCTGGCTATAATAACCAATGGCAACAAGCATATGGACCACCACCACCATGGAATCCGCCTCAATCAAGTTGGCCTAATTATCAAACCCCATAGTGGCAATCTCCTCAAGGAGGTTGGCAGCAGCCATAAGGGCAATGGACCCCACTTTCAGGAAATTGGCAACAAAATCCTCAATGGAGAGGTCCTCAACAATGGCAAAACCAGTCTCCTGGGTTCTTGTAGCCTCCACAGCCACAACAACAGGCCCTTATGCCACCTCGTGCAGCAACTACCACAAATCCTGGACCTCCAAAGCAAATGCCTATGCCTGCCCAGCCGTTGCCTAATCCCAATAATAAGCAACAGCAGCAACCTCAACAGCCTGTGTATATGTCTGAAGCCAACCAATATCAAGCTTATGCCTTAAATGTTAATGACATCCATCTGAGGTCTGGAACTACTTTACCTGCTCCCAAACCACCTCTAATTACAGAAATATCTGATTCTTCCCTTGAAGAACCTAATGCACCTACTGCCCTTTTAATCTCCAGCATATGCCTATACCCCGATACGCTTCTAATGGAACCCTCGCTTTGCAGAGACAAGATAAACCACCTTTTCCTTAGAGGTTGCAAAGTACTGAATCTAAACCGAAGAACCCACTTTTGACATTCTAGATCACTGCACGTGCAACATAAATCCCTTTGTTTTCAGTTATTAAAAATGTTCTATTTTTGAAAAGCTATAAAAGAAGCCTGCTTGAAGAAGCCCGGATGAAAGAAAAAAGATCCCTAAAAAAATTCATGTCTTGTGTGAAATTGGCTGATATAATGTTGGGAAATGTAGTCATTCCAAAGTATATTGACCCCTCGAAGCTCTCAGAAGTACGATACATAAATGGCCAGTTGTAAAAAATATTTTGATTGATTTAGAAGCTGCCATCAATGTAATGACAAAGCATACTATGGACGCCTTGAATATTTCAAACATTAGGTCTACACCCACAGTTCTGCAGCTTGCAAATAGCTCCACAGTCAAACCTGATGGGATGGTAGAAGATGTAATTGTCACTCTTGAATCTTGGGAGTATCACTCTTGAATCTTGGGAGTATCCTGCTGATTTCACAATATTATCAGTTAAGGCAACTTTAGGAGGGTATCCAGTTATTCTTGGTAGGCCATGGTTAGCAATTGCTGATGCATTTATAGGATGTCGTTCTAGAGATATGACCATTTCTGATGGGCAGTCCACAAAGAAATTGGCTTTGTATCCGCCTGCTAAACCTCAAGCAGATTTGTCCCAACCTGTTTGGCCAGATGTGGGAGAAGAAATAGAAGAAGCCAATTCTTTGGCTCAATTAATGATGCTCCAAAATAATCCATTCTCTCAACTTCAAAGTGAAGATGCTTTGTTTTTTCAAATTCTGCAATTCAATCTTGATGCAGATAGTTTATCTGATCCAAGTGACAGTCATCATCAATGTTTCCTGCAGCAGCTAGATTCCAAGAGTTCATTGCCTAAACTTTCGATAATTTTTCATAACCTGCTTCCAAAAGAGGTACAAACATTACCTGTTGATTCTATGAGTAATCTCATTAAGCAGATAGAATTGTCTCCAGATCATTGTTTGAATGTTAATAGTAAGTTGTCTCAGTCTCAAGAGGCTGACTTATTAAAAATGCTCCAAGAACAGCATAAAGCTTTTGCATGGGAATATGGGGACATGCAAGGAATAGATCCTTGAGTTTGTACTCATAGGATATATATCAAAGAAGATTTTTACCAGTTAGACAACCTCAGAGAAGAGTAAATCCAACACTTAGAGAAATAGTGAAAAAGAACTTCAAAAGTTGCTTGATGCTGGTTTTATTTACCCAATTTCTGACAGCCAATGGGTTTCTCCATTAGTCATTGTCCCTAAGAAAGGAGGAAAATGGAGAGTATGTGTAGATTACAAAGAGTTGAACAATGCCACTAAGAAAGATCATTTTCCATTACCTTTTGTAGACCAAGTACTAGATTCACTGTCTGGTAAAAGATATTTTTCCTTCTTAGATGGTTACAGTGGGTATAATCAGATAAAAATTGCCCCTGATCAATCAAGACAAGACCACTTTTACCTGTCCATGGGGAACATTTGCTTATTCGGTCTTGCCTTTTGGCTTATGCAATCACCAGCAACATTTCAGATAGCAGTAATTAGTATATTTGCTGATATATCTCATGAATGTATGGAGATTTATATGGATGATTTCACTACATATGGAGTCACATTTGAAGAAGCACTGTGAATTTAGAAAAGTATTAAAAGGTGTAGAGAGCAAAATTTGTCTCTAAACAGTGAAAAGTGCTTTTAATGATGGAAGAAGGTATTGTTCTAGGTCATCATATTTCAAAGAATGGAATTCAGGTTGACCCTGCTAAAATTGAAGTTATTCAGAATTTATAAACTCCTGCAAAACAAAAAGATGTTAGAAGTTTTCTTGGTCATGCAGGGTATTATAGAAGGTTTATAAAAGACTTTAGTAAAATTTCCAGTCCACTTTATGCTTTGTTAACAAAGGATTCCCAATTTGAGTGGACCGAGGCCTGCAAAAAATCCTTCCTACAACTAAAGGACTTGCTTACTAAAGCCCCTGTTCTTCAAGGTCCAAAATGGAACCTGCCTTTTCACATACATGCTGATGCATCTGATTTTGGTATAGGAGCAGTTTTAATTCAAAAAGAAAATTCAATTGAGCATGTTATCTACTTTATCAGCAAAAACCTTCAAGGTCCTAAGCTCAACTATACTGTTACAGAAAAGGAATTGCTTGCAGTAGTGTATGCTTTGAATAAATTTAGGCATTATGTCACAGGTTATCAGATATTTGTCCACACTGACCATGCAGCAATCAGGTACTTGATGAACAAACCTGCCATTTCTGGTAGATTGGCACGATGGCTCCTATTGTTACAAGAATTTGATATCACAATCATTGACAAACCAGGAAGAGCTAATGTTGTAGCTAACTTTTTATCAAGACTTCAATCAACTGCATATGAGGAACATGAGGTCATTGATGATAGATTTCCAGATGAACACTTGTTTTCCATTGCTGCACATACACCCTGGTATGCAGACATTGCTAATTATCTGGCAGCAAACAGAATACCAGCTCATTTTTCCCCAAAAGAAAAGAAGTTGTTGATAGAGAAAAGTTTTAACTTTACCTGGATTGTAAATTGTCTGTTCTATACTGGCCCTGATCAAGTAATGCGAAGATGTGTAAGAGAAGATGAGACTTATGATATCTTGTATGCTTGCCATGATGAACCATGTGGGGGGCATTTTGCAGCAAAAAGAACAGCAATGAAAGTTCTTACAACATGGTATTACTGGCCAACATTACACAAGGATGCTGTGGCCTATACAAGGAAGTGTGATAGATGCCAGCGTATGGGAAGACCAACTAAGTCAGATGAAATGCCACTATGTCCACAAGTCATAGTCACCCCTTTTGATAAATGGGGGATGGATTTTGTGGGCTAAATTGATCCACCATCAAACGGAAAGTCATACATTCTAGTTTACACGGATTATGTCACAAAATGGGTCAAGGTAAAAGCTATGACTAATGCCCGAGATAACAAAGTTGCTGAATTTTTGTATGAACAAATTTTCACAAGATTTGGAGTTCCCAGAGAGCTTGTAACTGATCAAGGAGCTCAGTTTACGTCAAATCTGATCACTGCACTTATGAATGACAATAAGATCAAACATAGGAAGTCCAGCGCCTATCATCCTCAAGCCAATGGTCAGGCGGAGGTAACAAACAGAGAAATTGAGGCGATCCTCACAAAGTACAGATTCATAAGAAAGACTGGAGTAATAGACTTCCTGAAGCAGTTTGGGCTTACAGAACTACATGGAAAACAACAACTGGGTTTACACCTTTTGAGTTGCTCTATGGGAAAACAGCTATGTTACCCATTGAATTTGCACATAAAACTTTGAGGACAACTCTTGAACTCAACATGGACTTATCCAAAGCACAGAAGGATCATCTCTTGCAGCTAAATGCTTTAGACGAAATGAGAAAAGCCGCCCTGCATCATACATAAGTAATCCAACAGCAGAGAAAGAAATGGCATGATCAACACATCAAAACCAAAAAAATTTCTGATGGAGATTAGGTTCTGTTATATGATTCCAGGTACCAAGAAAATCAGGGTAAACTCACAACACGTTGGCTTGGCCCCTATGAAGTTGAAAATGTGTTTGACAACGGAGCTGTGCAGCTGGTCACAATTGATCTAGTCCGTTTCAAATTGCTCGTCAATAGCCACCGACTCTGACTGTACCATAAGCCAGTTTCCAAGGAAGACTTCATGAAGCAGTTCATTCAGGTTCTGCTCGCTACTCTTCCTGTAGCTGAGGGCTCTAGCCTTTCTCCTGCAGTGTTCCCATAATTTTCAAAAAGCATGCCCATAATAAAGGTTTTCTTTTTAAGAAAACCCCTTTTTCTCCATTTTCATTTATTGCCCCCATCTCACTTCTTTATCTTCCATCCATCTATCCCATCCATCCATTTCATTTGTACATTTCATTCGCCCATTTCACCCATCCACTTCATCCGTCCGCATCAACCTTAATTAAGATATCTTTCCAACTTGTCAATTCATGCAACGCCGTTATCTTTCTTCACATGTACGTGCAATTACTAAAGGTACACCATATCTTTTCTTATCACATATTTAATTTATTTCATTCTATTCAATTACTGCTATGCATGTACCGGTCATTATCCCCCGAGTCTCTACCTATTCTTTAGTACATGTGAGGACACATGTCATCCTTTAAGAAGGGGGTGGGGTAATTCATCTTTTGAAACCTGTCTTTTCGCCGCTACCATAACTGCAAAATAATCTTTCTTTAATACATTTCTGGTACTTTCCAAACGTGATTGCATGTCCTTCTTTAATGCATCTTTTCTTGCAAACTATGATTAAAACTGGATGTTTAAAAAAGTTCATTTTTGGGAAAAAAGAAAAAAATGTGGCGGCATGACAGAGAAAAACCAGAACAGAAAGGGAAATAAAGAATTTGAATCTTCAGCAAGAAATTGAGTTCAGCTAGAAAAACTATAAACATGGGTGGTCAGTTGGTGCGACATGAGCCTATAGCTCATGAATTGTTATTGCAAAATCCACAGACAGTCCACGCATTCAGCCTCTGTGGATGGTTAAATTATTTTCTGAGTTTAAATGATTTTGATGAGGAGGCTACGGGAGAATTTTTTAGAACACTTTCTGAAGGGGAAGCCACCATATGGGGTCTAACAGTTGTTGCAACTAAAGACAGAATTGCTAAGGTAATCGGGCTCCCAGCCATTGGAGAAAACTTTTCTTCAGATGCTAGAGCTGTAAGGGCTGAGTTTTCAATGCCTACTAATGGACCTCTGGAAGTCTCCAAGCAAGGATGCAAGAGTGTGTCACTGCATCTTCCATATTCAGAGTATGCCACTTATATAACGAGGTATTTAACCTGTGAAGGCCGTTTTTCCTACCTGCATTCTCATCATTTTAAATTATTAAGCCATATAAGGCATGGGTTGGTTGTGAATGTTCTGAATTTCTTGTTAAAATTTTTAGAGAAAAGTGCCCATGGAACTCAATAGGGGAAAGACAACTCTATCACTCATCATGGCCTTATTAAATTACTGATTGAGCACTCTTTGAGAGACGTCTCACCTCTCTCCTGGCAACAATTTGTTGCCCAAAAGAGTTTGCAACCTCCACAACCCCCTAGGGTAATTACCCCACGACCTCAAAGAAAGAAGAAAGAAATTGCATCTACCAGTGGAACAAGGCAAGGGTCATCTACTCCTGTAGCACCCGATCCTGTAGCCGTCACAGCTGAATCCTCTGCTAGGGTACAAACTAGGTCTACTACTAGGAGGGAGAAAGGAAAAATAAAGGTAGAAGGGTCCCTAGAATCTGACCCTCGTTCTCAGAAAAGGCAATGCTCCTCTCCTGCAGCACCTTCCCCTGCAGTAGTTTCTCCTACAGCAATAGCTGTTGATATTACCAGTTCACCGTCATCCTCTGGTAGGGTAGAGCCCCCTAAACAAACAAGAAAAAGAAAAGCTACCAGAACACCCCCTGCAACCACATCAGTACCAAGAAGGGTTTCCATAAGGAAACAATCTAGGACCTCCCCTATTCCACTGCAACCTGAGGTGATTGTAATTTTAGAGGGGTCTGTTGAATCTGAATTTAATGTTTCTCGGAATAAATTTGAGAATGCTGCTCAGAGTTCGCTCATTCCTGAAAAGGAACAAGTAGAGACAAATGAAGCAGGGCATAATGGGCACGAGCTGCCAAATCTTGATGATCTGGCTACTGCTACTATGCAATTCTCAGAGGAAGCATAGACTTCTCCACCGCAGCAACAAGAAAAATTTATCCTGTAGCAAGAACAAGAACAGGCTGAACAACTGAATGTGCCTAATGAAATTGTATTTCATCCTGCAATGTGTAAAGCCATTGTTGTGTATAGGAGGACCTTTTTAATTGAGTTTCTGGAATATGTTAAAAATAATTGGGAAACAGTTACACTGCAAACTTTGACTTTTCGACACATAGCCCAGACTGACATGCAACAAAGTCTGTGGCAAGTAGAAAAGAAGAAATTGAAAAAAAAAATTGAAAGTCAGAAACAGGAAATTGTTGAGTTGAAAGCAAAAATGGACGAAATGTTAAAGGTAACTGGTCAAATTATGGAATGCAGACCACCACCCAGAGTTTATGCTCTGTTCCTTAAAGAACATTTTTTATGGTTTCAATTGCTGAGAATTTCCAGAAACCAAGACCCTATAATTCATACTGCCAAAGAATTTTATGAAGCATATCAAGTAGCCCCTAACTAGTTAAGGAATTCTCTCTGTGAATTCTATTTGCATGGCTTTTTAATACCATTTGAAACAGAATGGAATCCTCTTCCATACATTGGTGATATTCATTTGAGAGCATTTATGTCAAGGGCAGCAAATGAGGTGAATTATGGTAGGCAGTGGGAAACATATGAGGAAATTGAGAAAACAGAGCCTGTCCCATTACGCTCTCAAAGTTCAAACCCACATGCAATGTTGAAAGATTGGTTTGCTTTGACATATGGTATTAATAATGTTTCAGCCAGAGCAAAAATATTTGACATCAGAAAGCAAGTATATGTTGAATTCCAGGCACAACAATATTCATTTTGGAGATTAGCATATACTAGAAATGAGAAAAGATGGGAAAAATCAACAGTTGGGTTAAGAAAGTCAGAACCACATGGTCCCCTAAACTTTACAGCTGCACTCAAACGAACCAGCAGATATATTCAATTAGGACTTCAAACAAGATTTGAACTGTGGCTGCCACTGACATTCAGACCCCCTGTGCTAATGTGGCCCCTGTATCCTTATCAGGCTGCAAATCATAACAATGAATTAGAAGACCAAAGACATGAAAGGTGCCAAGATTTCAAAGGATTCTATTATAGGTTTGGACATCCATTCCAGAGTCATGCAACCACTACTGACTTCAGAGAAACCACTAGGAAAGTTAATGCTAGAGGACTAGCATTGGGCTAAGTAGGGGGCAGTGATGAGCCTAAAATATGCTCATAATTTGATGTTATGATAAACTTTTAAATGACTTTATTTTTGCTATTTCACGGCTGTTTAAACTTTGTTAAAACCTTTTTGTGGGGATATCCTCTAGCAGGACACTTTTATATTCCTACAGCCTATTGTGTTGACTTGATTGCATTTATTGCCCTGTTGACTCTCAAAAATGGCTGGTATATCGTATACAGTTTTTGAATGGTGAAGTAGATTTAAAATGTGTGATTAATGAATAGATATCGTGTATGTGCCATATGCCTTTTCTTGCACGTCTGTTACCTTTTGTCTCGCAGGTTGTTGAAGAATGATCGAGTCAAACGCAGCCGATCTCGGCCTTGTAGTAAAGTCCATTTCCTGCACAACTTTGAGGAAGCTCCAACGAAGACTCTTTGACCAAAACCGATTTGGAAATATTTTTAATGATAAGTCAATCTGGAAAGAGTGGAGCGCTAGATTCTCTCTGAATCGGGTTGAACACATAAATTCATTTATGAAGTTTGTTCCTTGATTCAGGGATACACTTTACTTCCACGTCTTTCTTTGATGAAGTTAGTTAGTTAGTTGTTCTTCTGATTTAAAAATAAGATACTCCTCCTGCGCGAGAGAGTAGTAGTAGAAGAAGAGGAATAGAATGAGTAATAGATGATATTCAGGGTAAGATAGAAACAGAGTAGTAGATATCATGTAAGAATTAGTATGATAATGAAAGATAGAATCTGTTTGACCAGAAACAGAGTTTGTTGTTAGTTTTCACATCAATAAAACAATGTATCTTATTCTGTTTTCATGAATAAAGATCGATGAAGTTCTGAGTTCAGCATCTGTGTAATTAGTAGATGCTTGCTAAGGGGGTCCACTTAGTAAGTATCTTTAGTTAATTAGTTAGATGTTCTTTTCTGCTGATATCCAGTTAGTTTTCATCTTTGAAGTTTTTATACAAATTCAGTCTTATACTGCTCCTGCAGCATAGAGAGTCCATCCATGTCCGTAGGATAAGGCCAGTTCATGGTTTGTGCCTCAGTCGTAGCTATTACGGTTTTTGTTTTAATCAAGCATAGTTGAGTTAAAGAATTCTGCATTACCATTCTGCGGCTTAGATAGAATTTCTTTCCAGTATGTATTTTTGCTAAGATTTGACCAAAACAAATTCCTAGTGCATATATTTTGCTGCGCCATTTAAAGTCTACGTCCCCTGGTTTGACAAGTAAATGAACGTCCACAGAGAGATATTAGTCACTTGTCAGAATGTCCAATTCCCAGGAAAGTTTTACTGTGATATTCATATCCTTTTGTGAGTGCGAGCCACTGGTCCTACATCACCTATAGGGAAATCCATGGGAAATACAAGAGTTGTTCATTTCACTAGCCACCACTCCTCATGCTCATTTGTGTTTCTGACATCATCAGTGTCAGAGACTGGTGGCTGATCGTGATCTAAATCATCAAAGTCACTCTCATGAACATGATCTATAGTCAGCCAAACAGTATCAATTGGCCTCCGAGCACTCTACACTAATCACCTAATAGAGACATGGCCTCAGTGGTGTCTACACCTATCCAAACTATTGTATGACTTGTGCATAATAGAATATTCATACAACATAGTCATGTCACCCAGCCTAAAATCTGTCCATCTACATCCTCCTCAATTGTCCTATGGGATGTGGCCACTATAGTGTGAGTAGATAAGGTCTCCATAGGATCTCATCCTCCTTTAGCTGGTCAAATCTCACCCTCCAAAAATGTAGATCTTCATACTACCACAAGCGTTGTAGAGGATAGTTGAAAGCTCATGGATATCCTATGGCTATAGCACATGGGAACCTGACAGGCCTGGTGCATGTAATGTTCTCGAGGCACCACACCTATAGAATTGTGAAGTGCACCATATTTTTTATCTCTTGAAACACAAATTGACCAAGATCATAATAAATATGTGCTAGGATGTAGCATCCCCAAGCATAGACTATCCTACACTCTTCCATCCTGTAAATCAAGTGTATGAATCCTCCATCTAGGTGTACCACTCATCCATCACGATTGAGAACAAGAGCCACTGTATGCATCATAATTTTCCTCACAACTAGGGCTCAAGAATATAAAAGCATGGGAAGCTCGATTTGCACTCTCATTCCCTCATCATGAATAGGCCCATCTAAGTAGTACTGCATATCCATCTTCTTCTCACAGAATGATTGATCCCCTAGGAAATATACCTGCTCTCCCCGAATAGGAACTCAGAGAATATGGTGTACATCCTCTAGGGTGATGGTTGTCTCCCTAATTGGAAGGTGAAATGTACATGTGTCAGTGTCCCAGTGCTCACATAGGGCCATCAACATGGCATCATGGTATCTCATAGGTGGCATCAGATATGCCCAATAAAATCCTACTGCTTGTAGATTCTCGGTCTCTACTACTGACAGTGTTGGGGCTAAATCTCTAAGAAAACTAATTTATCTCCCTCTTAGCCACTGTCGCGACTGGGATGGAACCTATCAAAATCACAACAATATGCTCTAATAATTCATCTAATATCTTCAATTTTTACATTATTCATCATGAAAGTGTGCTAAAGTTTATCTAGTGTGCTTTTCTAAAGGCCCTAGATGCTTTAGAACCGTTTTGGGACACTTCGCAAAGGAATGAGACACTTCATAAAGAAATGTGACACTTTGCGAAGAAACTGGACACTTTGCGAAAAAATAGGACACTTTAAGAAAAAAGGGGACACTTTGCGAACTTTTTTCCAAGACCTTAAATTAACCTATAAATGCATTAAAAATCATTAAATCATTACAAAATCATTAAGTGAAAGTTACATAATCAACTCACCTCATAGTACAGCTTGTCGTGCACTACCTACTCTCAAAGCTTATCTAGTCATGAAGGCATGTAATCCTTTCTACTCGACATATTTTTGTCTTACTCGTCACTCTCAAGCTACACAAAGGTAAAATGTGATAGTAAGTGACAAATTACTCTCTTTTACCTCTTTTCACCTATTTTCATTACTTTTACTCTTATGCATTAAAATAGGGTTATTTTCTTGTAGGAGTTCATAAGGTACCTTTTCTCCAAAACAACATAATGGGAGCTAGCGAACACCATTTTTGACACTGTTCAATGCATTGGAATCATGATTCCGCACCTGACATCATTAATCATCTATCGTTACGTGGCATGGTACTTGGAAATTCCCTATGGTATGGTTATTTATTTGACATGGTTAGATTGCTACCTTGATTCCACCTCCATAAAGCAATCAAAATCAAGGAAGGGCATACATCTACCCTCGAATTGGATCTTTAGGAGTTAGATAAAAGAATTTTTGGACAATTAACGGACTTGTACTATAGGATGCGGTTCCTAATGTTGTGGTTTTGTAGATAACTACATTGGGGGCTCCATTCTCCCGTCTTCTAAATGAGTATCCTTTTATGAAATAAAGTGCATTGTTTAGAATCCTTTAGCTTACATATGCCCATATAGTCATATGGGCACTAAAGTGGGGGCTAAATGTGGCATAAAAAAATAGACACTCTTGAGAAAAGAGAAAATTTCACACTTAATTTGGACATACTTTTGAGTACCTCTACATTATTTATTCTTCAAAACAACATTTATAGGCCCCTAAGACCCATTATTTTTGATCTAGAGGCCTGTTTCACTTGAGAAATCATCTAAATCTTGATAAACAACACTTAATTCATGCATATCCTGAAAACCCACCTTCAAAAACCACTAGTGGTACCCATTTTCCACCTTGGGCGAATGAGTCCTCTGGAGGGACCCATTCACCAAGGGTGGTGAATGAGTCCCTTTTGAGGGAAATTTCAATTTTGAGAGGGAATTTAATTAATTCAACTTAATTTTTCAGTGGATGTCGGCTTCTTAGGTCTATATAACAGGAAAATTAGGTGTTGATGCCTATAAATACACATTTTAAACCATTTTTCACATATCTTAGTCATTTTTACAAAGAAAAATCAAAATTCAAGTATTAGGAGTCTTCCACAATAAGTTTTATTAGCATTTTCTATAGCAAAGTTCAAGCTTTAGGGCAGAAAATTAGGGTTTTTGTAGGTCTTCAAGCTCACTTGTTGATCAAGATCCAACATTGCAAAGAGTTGATGATGGATTCCTATGGTGAATCATGGAGAAATCTAGGTTGAGGAGATGCAACTAGCCATCAAATCACACCTAAAGACTTGGTTTCAATGTGATTCCATCTTACATCTTCTCTCCATCTTCATACTTAAGGTTTACATTTCATTTGCATGTCATTTACAATCATTTGATATGTTGTATGGTTTCTAGGGTTGAAGTCTTGCATCATTCAAATCACATTTGCACATCTTATTCTAACACAATAGAATAGGGTTTTTATCATACTTCAATTTTTCCTAGTCTTTAACACAATTAAGACTAGGTTTTTATGCATATTTTTATCTATTCAAGGTTTTATTACCTTATTAGGGGTTTGACGATGGAAAAACCCCCATTAGACAACAAATTTTAAGTTGTTTTGTAGGAATTTTCCAAGATCTGGATTCAGCTTCTCATCAAAAAGTGTCGTGTAGGTGACAAGGTGCAGGTTTGAGATCTGAATTTGTAGAAATTTGGAAAAGGACTTATTCACCATGGATGGTGAATGAGTCCCATTTGTGGTGGCTGAAAGAGTTAACTGTATATTCTAGTTCCCAGTAAGCAGAAACTAGTTTCCAGACATAAAACCCTAACTTGGGACTGATTCACCCAGGGTGGCGAATAAGTCCCAGTCAATATAAAAGTAAATTTTCCATATTTCCAGAGTTCTTTCTAGTCTTCATCAGTCTCTCAGGTGCACACATTCTGAATTACAACTTTCTGTGTACTTTCATATGTGTTTTTGTTCCTCTTTTTAAGCTTTTTGCAAACATCGCTATGTTTTCAAACATTGCATATTTCATTAGTTTTGTATTAGCAATCAATCAATTTCTTCACTTAGCTACATCTATATCATTTCATTTAGTCATAATTCCATTATACATACCTTAGTTTGAGTGAACCACCTCAATTTTAGTGTTCTATATCTCTCCTTTTAGGTGGAAAACCCTAAGAGTGCAAGAGAAGTCCATAGAACCACACAATTGATGGTTCAGAAAGGATAAACATCACATGAAAAATGTAGCCAATACTTACACAAAGATTAAGAACAAGTGGTAAATGTGAAAAAGCATAAATGGATACATAAAGGAACATAAGGATAAAAGCTGTAAAGATGTTAAATAATGGGTAAAAATAATTTCTTAAGGAAACACCTAATGTGCATGAAAAACATAGTAAAATAAGTTATACGGTTTGTGTTTTCTACGGTTACAATTTGAGCCTATCTTAGCATGTTGATGAGACTCTAGAGAAGAATAAGAATGCTAAAGTAGCGAGTATAGAAAAAATTATATAATAATATTATATAAGTACAAAGGATATGATTATTGGTGTGAAATTATATCACATGTTATTAAATAAGTTTATTAGTGATTCTTTATAAGAAAGTTATTTTCTTATTTTTATCTTAAGAATATTGTGACATGTGGCAAGGGATTTGTTTTAGTAATTTTTCTATTATTTCTAATGGAGTTTATAGAGATCACTACAACTCTTAGAAATCACCTGCAATCAAAACACATATCACCAAGAGAGATCAAAGAAACTAATTTTCTATGCAACCATGAGAGAATGATTGATCCAAAAAAGTAATTGTATGTGTACTGAGTTAATCTCAATAATAAAATGATTACAATGTACAATAATGAATGCTTATAGAAGAATAAAGAAATACCTAGATGAGGATTTGATTAGATTGTGACAAGTGTCCTTATCCTATGCAATGCAACAAATTTACTTATAAATAGACCTAGAATATAATAATAAAAAAGAACTCCTAAGTTTAGCTTAAGTAATTAAATTAAAAGGAGCTTAATAATTAGTAAATGATTAAATACTTTTTATGAAATTACCTATTTACTTCAACACCCCCATTTAATATCAACTTGGGAGAAGCTAAAAACCTAATGAAAAATGCAATTATGGATGCATGGATGGGTCCCAAGTACAAGGCTTGATGAGGTTCCCATGTACAAACAAATGCAATCTCTCATAACCAAAGAAAAGGAGAAAAGTACAAGGGAAAAAATCCTCTCCAAAAGAGAGAATGAAATCAATTCATTAGTGAAAGAAGGATAGAAGGAGGGCTCAATGTGATATCCCAAGGATTTCTTTTGTCACACAAGTACAATAGATGTCCCCTTGACAAGAGAGAGAGAGAAAGAGGATATGAATCCCATCATAAAGAAAGATATCTTGTGCTAATGATGAATGTCTGAAGATAGAACACGATCCACTACCTATAAAAAACATTTCTCCCCTTAAAAATAGATCCATTGGTGATTGGACAAGTCATTCCCAAAAGCTATAATTATTAAGAATATAAATCCAAATGATGTCTACTTTTAAAAATATCTGAAATTTGAATGAGATGATGTTGTTAGTGTGAATGTGGATATTTCCTAACTAGATATTAGTGAGGAGCTATACACATCATTAATAAGTTTACTTAGGAGTTAGTTTCCTAGGTGGCATTCTAGAAACTAGCATTTAATGGGATCATATCTCACTAATAGGAATGTAGTTATCTAGGAATTTAATATTTCTCTCATGCATTTATAATTATGCATTAGACATTTAATGTTTGTAACTAAGGTGGTTATCCAACCCCCTCTCACCTTTCCTATATAAGGAAGGATCTTGTACATTTGTAAATCATTCTAGATCATCATTTGATCGAGTTCTCTTCTTACTCATAGTGCACTACTTTCTTGTTCATGTGGATGGTATTTTTCTTGGTGATCCATTGAAGACTGAAACTTCAACTGGGTTATTGCTTCATATTTCCAACATGATATTAGATCTTAGGCCATAGGGGTTCCATATCATATCGAGAATTTGAGCTGAGGAGACTATCATAGGTTGAAGGGTTTCATGAAGGGCTAGTTGTTCTCATTTGGGAGGAAACTAATTTCTGAGGCACATTGGGTTAGATTTGACTCCGCTATTGTGTTCAGAAAGTCTGAAAACCTAAGGATTTCCTTCCCATTCATTGAAATTTGACTTCGTCATCCGAAGGCTATTAGAGGTTTTCTACAACGACATTAGAGGGAAAAGGTACAAATCGTACAAGTGTTGGAGAAAAAAATCCCCACCCCCCCTTTGTTGCAAGAAAAAAATATTCTTTTGGTTAGCTTATTCATCATGTTGTAGGTTCAAAAAAAAATATCATTAAGTTTTTTTCAATAGTTGTAGAAAAATAATTATAGGGGCTGCTATTTATTGAAGGTTGGCATATTATAATAGATGTGGCAAATATTTAATTCCTATGGGAATATTTATTCAGTGGTCAAATTGATATATTAACCGTCAGCTTGCACTTTTTTAAATCCACAGGCTTATTATTAGTTCCTGCCGCCAGGCAGGAATACTATTGCATTCGCCTGGAATGCTTTTCTCGGGCAACATCGACCAATCACATTTCGGCATTTAACATATTACTTATTTTTTGTATAGTTTGAATTTGGAGAGCTATTTTTTATATTGGAAAATTAGCATTTATCTATTTTTCTATTCGTCCGAGTAGCTTTATAAATCATTTTCATTTTAAAAATTCGGGAAAATGCGAATGCATAAATTGATTAAATAAATTTAAGCAAAGGCATAGTTTATAAAACTAGCGGCTATAGGTACGTAATCCATGAATGCAAATTAAATGCATTAAATGGCATCTGGCTGGAGGTGAAGGCGCTGGAATGGCTTGGTGGCCATGCATGGCCAGGGTACTTTGGTCATTTAATATATTGTTTAAGATTTTTTTATTTTACATATATTTTTTTAATATTTAAATTAATTAATTAATTTTTTAAATTTTTTTTAAGAAACTTATATTAAATTTTTAACAAAGCATTTAAATTTTTTAATTAATTTTGTTAATAAATTTATACTTTAGTAAGATATTTATTAATTTAATATTATTAAGTTTCAAAATTAATATTATAATATATTGTTTAAGATTTTTATTTTACATATAATTTTTTAAATATTTAAATTAATTAATTAATTTTTTAATAGTTTTTCAATCACATATTTTTATTTTATTTTTAGACTACAGGAATCGGGTAGCACGACCCCCTATAAACTGCAGTGCGCCTGGTAAACTTTTTAATTTCAATCACATATTTTATTAATATATATTTGCATAATTTTTTTTCCAAGCAATTTAATTAACTTTAATGGATTTTTTTTTTTAAATGGTATTTTTTCAAAACCTTAATTTTACTCAAAAAAGGCTATTGTTTTAACTTTTTCCCTCTTTTTCTTGCAAGTACTATTACGTCATATGAGACATAACTTAACACTGCCTACAGAGCAATTCGACATTTGCGACTTTATCAATGTCTCATTGATCTAATTTAAACAAAACTAAAAGCAATACAAATTCTAAGTTTACTAACTACATATTTTCCTACTTTTCCTCTAAATCTAAATGCATTACTCTCTCCGACGCTTGAGTCACTTGTTAAATATTGGTGGTCATTCCTTTAATTATTGTTCGACATAATTTTGAATAAAGTGGACCGTGAATAATTGTAAAGTCGTCTTTTACATTTCATGTGGGTTTAAAAAAATTTCATCGACATATATTTATAAGATTTCAATTTCCAATCAAAAATATTGAAATATTAGATTCGGTCTGATACTTTTTACATCTCATAGGTTTGGTTTGTCAAAGAATTCAAGGTAGCACATTTATCATTTGTAGGGTTTGTAAATTTCCTTTGTCAATATTTGTCGGTACTTGTTGTCAGCTATCCTCCCGCTGTTCATACTGATCGACCGCCATTCAACCTTTACTGTCCACAAAGTTCAAGGTTTCTGTTGCCGATTTCTATCGCCCACGTGATTTACCTCTGGTCTATGCAGCTCCTTTATTGTGCCTGAGGTCATATAACCGACCGGGCAGTAGGTCATGGAGTGGCGCTGCTACTAGCTCTGCCCAACCTTAGCCCCATCACCACCAATCAGTAGCATGTTTTTTTCTCTGCATCTCAGCCCCATGGTCCTATTGGCACCTAGGGGCCAATTTTTTTTTGCCCTAGGTGACCAATTTTTGCACCTATTTATATTGCACTCCTCAACAGGGCATTTTTTTAACAAAGCATAACTTTTTGCTAGGACATTGGATTTTCACAAACAAGATATCACCAAAAAGATGGTTTTGTGTATTTCGTAGCCGTACAAAGTATTTTTTCTATTATTTTTTGTGGGTACAAATTATAGCTATTTGAAGTCAATGCTTCCATTTGGACTCCCAAGCTCATATCTTTTCACCATTTTGTCAGATTTTGGAGATTCTAGCGGCATTGTGAAGGTGATTCAGAGTTCTATCATTTAGTCCATCCACTTTTTTCAGATTTAGCACCGAGTATATTCTATCAAGTTTTTGCAATTTGTGGCATTTACTTGATATCTTGGACATACTGCAATTTGGAGAGAGTTTCTTTGCATTAGAGGCTTTATTTTCACTGGCACATCATATTTGTGTGTTTCATTTGGAGATCAATCATAGTTTGTTTTTCAATTTTCATTTCATCCTTCACTAATTATGTTGGGAAGGGGAAACTATAAACAATGGAGAGATTGCATCATAAAACATCTCTAATCACTTCAGTTGTTGCCACATTTGTATGGTTTTATTCCCCCTCATCATAAAAGTATCCAAAAAATTTCTTGGATTTTTTTAAGGTATGATGTCTTAGAAGTTATTGCAATGTATGTTGATGATGATATTTTTTTATTTTTTTTAGACTGCAGGAATTGAGTAGCATGACCCCCTATAAACTGCAGTGTGCCTAGTAAACTTTTTAATGTGACCGGCAGCGCTGGTCCGACATGCCCTCCAGTACCACGAGGGTGGGGGAGACTAGACCTCATGACCAACCTCCTGCAAAATGAACTTGATTTAGCCAACCGAGCTAGGGCCCCAACCCCATGTTGATGATGATATTTACAACAGACGTTATGTTATGTTTTTTGACAAAAACAACACCAATTTATGTGGCTCCCTTTTTTGAACCCCTTAATCTCCACCATTTTAAAAAAAATTGAGTAGTTTAGAAATTAGATTCAGAGCACTACAACCCTTGTTTTTGTTGCATCTTAAAATTTTGAGTGTAACTATCCTAAATTTCTCATCCAAGGTTAGTGTTTCCTAATTTCAAAAAAATGTGGCCACTTAAGACCCCTTTTTGGTCCCTCATCTTTGTGCACTTACTCTAACAAGGCTTGAAAGATGACCTAGCATGGTGACAATGGGAAAGAACCTAGGTTTGGGGGTATAGATAGACAATTAGGCCCAAATAATCCTCATTTGTACACCCAACCTTTAGATAATTGTACCTCCTCAAAGCTCTTAGCTTCCAGAGTCTTCAAATGTGTGTTCGTGATGGCATTTGAACCTCAAGAACCACACTGATCAGACTTAGTTTGACAACACCAAAGGCCAACTGGCCCAAGACTTGCAGTACGTATAACTTTAATTTTTGCTTGCACATAGATTTAGACTTTCAAATTATTAGCTAAAGGTAGGCGAGACAACACAGTGATCTAAGGATCATCGTGAATTCACATGACTTTGTTGTATTTGGAATTTGTGAATGCTTGTGTTTGCAGAAGATGACACATGTGCAAAACTTTATCGTGTATGCCAAAGGGTAGCACATTTGTAGTGATGCTTTTGAAAAAGTGGTTGTGTTTTCTTTTTCACAATTACTATTAGGGATTTAGAATGTTTGTGAAAAAGCACGTATCTGACTATTATACAATGATGCATTTGCAAGTAAGCTCACATTTTCTTTTTTAATCTAGTAGACTTAAGATTTTTATCAGATTTTTATAATTTTGATGTCATGGGTGCTATGCTTGCAATTGATGCTTCATCCCATATACGCAAGAGAGTGGAGACCCAGGGTACTAGATAGCCTAGGTCACATTGGTGATTTTGAGATTTAGTTCCTTGCTACTATCATCTTGTATAATATCACCTATATACTTGAGATTAGAGCACATCATGTGATAATGGCTGCTTTAGTGGAGAGGTGGAGATCGGATATCACTACCTTTCACCTACCAACTAAAGAGTGTACAATTATCCCAGAGGATGTACAACACATCCTTAGGATTCCTATTCATGGTGGTAGAGTTGAGTACGATGTGGACTAAGGAGAAATGTCTATGGTGAAACTCTTGGGAGAGGATCAATTGGTAGTTATTGATGGATAGATTGATCTACAACCTTATGTTGGAGAGGTGCATGATATTACTATCAGTCTTACTAGAATGATCATGAGCCTTTGATGCCCGACAAATGATCCCATCAATTTTGTGTGGGATGGGGCATGGTGATCAAGGGTATGATGCTAGAGGGTATTACCTATGCATGGGGGCCCTATGTTCTTGCACATTTATATCACAAGATGCATCAAGTATGCTATAGAGGTGCTACGAGTATATCAACAAGTGTTGACGTACTTCATGTTTGGGTGTGGGAAAGGATCACCACCACTTAGCTTGAGGGGATTGGAGAGAGGGATGTGGATGATACTTTCTCATATAGATATTCAAAATTTTCTTACATACAAGTGGCCTTGACAACTTTACTACTGGAGGGCTTATTTTGATGACATGACATAGTTCATATGGCATCCATAGATCCGGTATGAGGCGTGGAGAGATGATCATCTCCACATGAAATTTTTTAAATAGACTTAATGGTTGATTGGGAAGACCCAACATATTTTAGAGAGGTATCTTACAAACATGGTCTGTAGCTAGTTTGGTGAGAAATAGACTATATTTGCTGAGGATTACCATGCCAGCTAGTCTCACACTACCAGAGAGGTTTCTGCTTGGAGTCCAAAAACTTCATCCATGATGACACTAGTAGAGTTTGACCACATTGTTAGAGCCACTCAAGGACTCAAGCCTCTAAGATCATTTGCAAAATCCAACAACAACCTTCTACAAGAAAGAAAAGAAAGAACATGAAACTGCAATAATGGATGAAAGATGTGGCCAATAGGCAATACTCAAGATTGTAATGATATATTGGACTAACAAAACACTCAACTAATATTTGGATGAATAAAATGTACATATGAAGCCTTGCTTATATAGGCAAGGGGAGAGATAGGATTAGACAAGATAATGACAAGCATCTTAATCCTATCACATGAGACAACTAAGTGATAACAACCTCAATGCAAATACTAAATACATGAGAGAATTATTAAATGCCTAGATAACTAAAAGTAAATAATGAGACATGGCCCCATTATAACTAACTTCTAGAAATGACAACTAGGAAACTTAACTCTGTAAGTAAACTTATAATAATGTGAATAGGTCCTCATTAATAACTAGTTAGGAAATAACCCCATTCACATCAACACACATGGTTCTTGTGGCTTGGGGATGGGTGGGAAAACCTGATGATCTAGAGACTACCTAGGATTATGATGCATGGTGGGATTCATGATGCCCACTTATATTTATAGTTGTTCCAAGAGTAGGTGCAACAATATTAGTTGGATTTTACAAAAGGAGAGATGAATTAGGGGCCAATTGAGAGGTCACATAGAGATAGAGAGCAACTATTGAGCATCTTCAACTAGTATGGGTTACACAATAGGATCCTCATCAAGATGATTATTAGAGGAAACAATAGGTTGTACCTCCTCGATAGGATTAGGAGTAGTAGGATCAACGACTTGAGGATAGGAGGGATGGTGATGGAGATTAGGGTGCTAGACTGGCTACAATTA
>VDFB02182389.1:0-63394 GCA_007258455.2 Sequoia sempervirens
AACTCTAGTATCAACAAGGATCACAATGACATCGATTAGTTGTATGCAAGTGCTATGATCCCGACAAGACAACTACTCCATAAAGGTCACTATTGGCATATCATGACACAGGTATCTACATCAACACCATCAAAGGATTCAGAACAACCAGTGATCATCCAAAACATCAAGCCGATATAAAAAAATCAAAAAAATTATCACCTTGATGAAAACCTTAGTAAACAAAAAAGCCTTGTGGCTTGAAAAAAAAAGCAAAAAAAAATCAAAAAAGAAAAGAAAAAGGAACAGAAAAAAAAAAGTAAAGAGAAAAATTTCATCGTCCAATAGTAAAAACCATTTTTATGGCACTTTGGATAAGTACCATGATGAAAACCTTACAAACAAGCGTCATGTGTAAGAGAAATTATCTGTGTGGACCATTTACACTTGGGGGAAAGTTGTCTCATCTGCCATGACTTTCTCATAACATTTCCATCTATCTATCCAATCCATATTGTTTCCATCTATTTTCCCACCTACCTTGATCTTGATAAGAAATGGGGCACAAACATAAATCATGCTTTGGGAAAATTCTTGACATGTCTATCCTTTGGTCATACACTATCCATGAAATATCATGTCATTTCCTTCATAGAATTTATCCAAACCCATATCTCAGAGAAAAAAAATTTATTCCTATATGAAATAGTCCTTGGAGATCATATGCTAAGTCTTCCAACCAATAATCCTCATGTCTCCTATCCTTTTCCAAAATAAATCCATTATTCTTCCATGACTATTGCTGGACTTGGTTTTCCCTTGTCATTGGTTTAAGGATTCTAATATGCTTATCCAAGTTCCCTCCATAATCCCATATTTTCCTAAGGTTAGTCATTTTAAATGCAAAAATCCTAATCCATACAATCTTGCTATGCACCCTAGCACATCATCCAAAACATTCCTTGGCTTTGTTTCTAGCCTTGCTGTAGACCTTGATCCTTTAGTCACATTATCAATGAGATATGTCTTTCTCAATCCTCACATTGTTTTGGGATGTGTCTTTCCCATATCAAACAATGTTGCCATCATCACCATCATCACCTATTAATTGGTTTTTAGCTTGACTAGGGGCGAGATCATGTTTGTCCTTGGATCCTTGTGCATGCTTTCCTAGTTGATTGTGGGTGTCTTTCACATGCATTTTTCATGATACTTATAGTTATCATCCATAACAAAGCCTCATTCACCCATAATAAATTTTTTCATCCTTCCATGGCCTGGAAACCACCGACATTTGGGCATCTCGATCATCCTTTGCATTCACTATTATCCCTTTGCACATAATAAGTTGGTCTCACACCTGACTGGGGGAAATTCCTTGACCTACGTCTTTATCAAAAATAATATCAACATCAGAAAACATCAAAATCCAAAAAAAATCAGAAAACATCAAAATCCAAAAAAATCAGAAAACATCAAAATCCAAAAAAATTAGAAAACATCAAAATCCAAAAAAATCAGAAAACATCAAAAATTCAAAAAAATCAGAAAACATCAATATCCAAAAAAATCAGAAAACATCAAAATCCAAAAAAAAATCAGAAAACATCAAAATCCCAAAAACAAAGTCTGAGTCTAAGTCAGTTTGTGTTAGAATGGTCAAACTACATTGCCTTTGTGTGTTTTCTATGTAGGCAAGGCTCATCTTAAATGGGAACCTGAGGCATTAGGTCAGTCCTTTTAGGTTGTACAAATAAAATCATGACTCGGTTCTTTTTCAAATGAGACAAATTCAAGTCGTGTCGAACTATGAGGTCTCTATGCATTGCTACGTAGGCAAGGCCATCTGTCGATGAGCCCCCGAGGCCGCCTAGGTCAAGTCCCTTAGGGTTTTTCAGGTCTAGTCAAGTCCTTGGTTTGGAAACGATCATCATTCAAACCAAACCACAAAACAACAAATAAACATAACCAACAAAGTCTTTCATCAATCAATCATCTTATCATCAATCAATCAAACTAGTCATTCAATCGGAATGGGGCATTATGTCATTTGTCTCATTCGGTCTTATCTCTTGTCTTTTATCAGGATGTATCTTTCCCGAGGTTAGAATTTGTCAATTTGGTCATTCACCTTAAGCAGGATATGTCTTTCCTGTAGTTAGGTGCCTTGTCAACACTTATCACTTGATCAACCTTATCAGATGTGTCCCTTTCCCCAAAATGGGATGTGTCCTTCCTGTAGTTAGGTAGCGTCACATCGCTTGGTCATAATCATCAATCTTTGTCAAAAAATCAATCAATCTTGTCAACATGGTCAATCAGTCTTTCCTTTATTAGGATTTGTCCTTCCTGAAACTAGGTGCGGTCAACCAAATCAATTTGTCAACCCTTGTCAATCAATCTTTGTCAAAATCATCCAATCTTATCATCTTGATCAATCAATTTTTCCTTATTTAGGATGTATCCTTCCTGAAACTAGGTGTAACCTTTATCAAATCAATTTGTCAACTTAACAATCTTTGTCAACCTATCGATCAAGTCAACTTGTCATCTTTATCAATCAACTTTGTCAAATCAATCAATCTTATCAGGTCGGTCAACCAATCTTGCCTTCATCAATTTATTGCTCTAGAATTGTCTTATTATCTTGATTGATTTTGGGTCATGCTACTAGTCTCCTCAAGGATGTCCTATTAATGGATTTAGAGGGATGATGATGGATCATGGCCTCTTTTCTTTGCTTGTTGTTTGTGGTTTGTCTTGGTAAAAAGATTGGGATAATTAGGTCCTTAGTATGAGCTGGGACATTCCTTGTCTATTGATTTTATCTTTTGACTGCTTGTCTCAAATGGTCACCTTGCACACTTTGGTCTATGTCATACCATGGTGTTTATGGTCCATTTGTGACATTTTTGATGCCCAATGATGATAAATACAAAAATGTAAGAATGAAAGTTGGTTCCCTTATCATTTCTCATCTAGATTTTCATCTCCATCTTCCTTTCCTTTTTTGTGCTAACATCCATCTTCTCCATGCTAGCATTTCTTCTATCCTTCATCCTCTAGTCTTATCATCCATTTCAAGAGCATATTTGTGTTCTTAAAACCTGCATGTCCGCTCGAGGGGGCATACCAGTACCCTGATGTCACTCAGGCATCCCAGAATATATTTTGATTGAGTTTCTTTGACACAACATGATAAACTACATTATTGTTATTCCTTGCATAACCACCCCATTTTATTTTGGAACAAAATGGGTCCCCTTTTTTTTCTTTTGTTTTCTTCGCCTTTCATTTTTGGTTTGCTCTTAGGAGTTCTTTTGTTTTCCTCCTGAGTTTGTCTTTTGTTCTATCAAATTTTGGTTCTGCCTCAGCCAGAGTGGGGTTTCTTTTTGTTAAAATTGAAGGCATGATGAATAATAGTGTATTTTATATGCTTTGAGGACTAATGGAAGCATTTGTGTTGTAGGATTAAATCATGCACCTAATGATATTTCTCAAGGAACTTAGTTGGAAAGCATACCTCAATCAAGTTTGGCATAAAAAACTTGAAGAAGAAAGTCACTGAGACCCTCCTGTTGTCTTGTCGACTAGAAGTTGGTTCTGTTCACTTGAAATATACTGGTCAGCTAGACATTTTATTTGTCATAGGTTTTTATATGTCTCCCCAACTGCTGAGGTCTCGTTGACTGTTACACACAAGGCTAGCGTTGTCGTAAGATTTTGGTTTGGGGAGAAGTCTTCCTGACAAATGGGAGTCTTAGCGATAGGGGGTAGCGTCAGCATGAAGTCTCGCCGACCAACCAAAGTTTTGCTGAAAGGATGGTGCCTTCAATATAAGGTTGTGCTTTCGGGGAGAAGTCCTACTGACACGGGGAGTCTCGCTAAAAGATTTAAGTTTGGCATGATGTCTAGCCAAAGGGGTAAAGTCTTCTCGACCGGGTGGAGTCTCGTTGAAAGATGAAGGCCTCAAAGAGAGGTCCTGTTGACCGATGAAGGGTCTTGGTGAAAGTTTTGAGCTTGGTGAAAGGTCTCGCCGACCAAGCAAAGTCTCCCCAAAATGAAATAAGCTCTCGCCAAAACAAGGTGGCTTTGATGAGAAGTCTTGCCGACCTGATAGGGTCTTGCCGACATGGAGTGGTGGTCCCAGATGGAGGTCTCGGTGAAAGGTTATGCCTTCAGCATAAGGTCTTGCCAAAGAGGTGAGGTCTCACCGAGAAAGATTTCCTTCGGCATAACATCTTGCTGACTGGGGAAAGTCCTACCGATCGATGAAGGGTCTCGGTGAAAGGTTTGAATTCACCATGATTTTTGGCCGACCCGATGGAGTCTCGCCAATAGATATGTGGTTGTGGTAGGACTCATCACCAAGAGTTTGCATTCGACAAGAAGTCTTGTCAACAATGGGGAGTCTTAATGATAGCAATGGATTTTCCAATAGAAAAGGGATATCAGTGTGACTGATGGGAACTTGCTATGACCTCTAACCAATAGCGATTGTCTCGACAACCACTGTGGATATTGATATGACTCTGGCCGCTCGCTATGAAGTCTTGTCGACCATCATATGTTATGCTGATAGCTGCTATGAGGTATAATCACATTGGGGAGACAGTGTCTCACTGACATGCGATTCTGTGTGAACAACCTTTGACTACTCGGGAATCTTACATGGAATTTGTTCACCCAATCAGAGGGAGCTAAAGGCAAACCATTGGTAGTTTGACTAATTGACTGCCCCTGTGAAAGAAATCAATAGAATGTAAATGAAATGGACTTACTCTGGGATAAAAATGATGGAATAGCTCGGTGAACAATGGTGTGGAGGTCTAACGGGAAGTCCGATGCCACTTCCATAAGAGGTCAACTCGTAGAAAGATCTGGAGCAAAAAGAAGGCCAAAAGGAAGAAGAGGTCGTTAGTCTCAAGGACAACTGTGAGGTCTACTGGAAAAAGGTAGATCATCATTTATGATAATACTTCAGAAATTCAAAGTGATTATGATGGAAGTTCAAAGATGGACACAGAGGCCAAAAGTTATTACTGTGGTTGTAAAAGATCTGAAGGCTTCTCCTAAGGGTGATCTTTCACCAACATGGACACCAAGATGCATATTGAATGCGGCATTAACTTCATTCCAAAAAGATCTAAGGGCCGACCCTTTCTGGAGGATGATAGTTTTGTAAACCCTAAAATAGGGGCCGAATTTCTTTTTGGAATGTTCTATATATATGGCATTTTTGCCTCTTTTAAAGGGGGTTTTTTAGAGATAGGAGAGGGAGGATAGATAAAGATTTTAGGCAGACATAGATTTTTCAGTAGTAGGGATTTTCTCTGAAGATAGAGTGAGACAAACCCAGACCTTGTTTCTCTTTGTAGAGCTCTTTGTCTCTTAGTTAGGGAGTTAGATTCCACATTAATTCGCGATGTATCTCTTCAAGTTTCCTCTATGTAGATGGAGATGATGTGGGAGTCATGGATTTTGTACACTAGTGATTGTGCTAGATTTGTAAATGTTGCTTATTTGTTTCAATTAATGGTAGAAGCAAACCAGATTTAAATCTACTTCATATTGTGTTCCTGAATGATGTTTATCTTGAATTAATCATTTGATTTGAAAAGCTTTCAAGGAATGAAGTTTTATTTTATGTTTTGTTTAAATAGTGATTTGCAATCTTCTGTTGAAATCAACACTGTGAATGAATGAAACTATGTGTTAATCACAAGTTAATTTTGTTTTGCAATTTTAGTTATCAATTCCTTGAAAGGTAGCAAGTCTAGTTAAGTTGGATGAATTATTATTCTCTTCAGTTCCAAAGCTTTGATCTATCTTTTTCTATTTCTTTAAAAACCCTAGTTAAAGTAGGTTTAAATCCATGTTTGATCTTAGAACAATCCACAAGCTCAACACCAGCAAGCCCCTTGAACATTATAGTTCACATCAACCATTGAGTGAAATCAGCATAGTCGAGAAAAGATTACAAAGACCCTGGGAGTTAGATATCCATATGTTATTCTTTCTCTTTCAGGAGAGCAAAATAGTAATATTATGTTTACTATTGTTGTGCTTGTCAGACCCATGAACAAAAATTGGCAGTAGAAGGAGGGCCTCCTTAAGTAATTTTGGATTGTTGTGAGTTGGAGTGGGTTAGATCTTGGAAAACCAAGCTCTAATGGGTAGCCCTTTGTATACATCGGGACTTGTCCATGAAATCCCTAGTCACCTGTATGATAGGCTTCCTTTATTTTTCCCTAACAGTGGGGAAAATGCTTCTGAACATGTCAAAACTTGCAGGTGTATATTCATTTTTCTCCAGATTTAGCATCAGGATATCATTTGCTAGTTATTTGTCAAAACACTTCAAGGTACAACAAGGCAATGGTATGATAATCTGCCACTAGATTATGTTTGTTCATGGATAGAATTTAAAGTCTTATTTTTAGATCAGTTTGATCCTCATGCACATGCACTACACCCATTACATGAATTTGCAACTACAAGAAGGATACCATTAGAACACATTTATCAATTTAATCACATATTTGTGTTTTTGTATCAAAGGGTTCAATCTTTAGATTTGGTTGTTGATGATCATATACTGATAGAACATTATTATTGGGGTTTAAAATCCTCATTTACAACCAAAGCCAGACATTGTGGTGAGGCTACATCCCTGCATGATGCATTGAGAAAAGCTCTCTTATTGGCACAATTTGGACATGACACTAGAAATTTAGATAGCCAAACTTAGGGTTATAATCCTCTTGTGCTTGCAAAATTCCATCATTTGTAGCCTTATGCCACTTCACCCACCATCCCTACCCAGGTGCAATCATTCTCACCAAGCAGCTACAACCTTCCTAGGGTTCTAAGCACCACATTTTCCAACACCCCATATCAGGTTAATCCCACACAAGACCACTGGGAGAACTTCTCTCTCCAAAATCCAATCATAGAGTTAAGTACTCCACTTGTCAATGAAGTTGTAAACATATCATCTCTTTTCAGTCATATTCCAAAGCATAGTCCATTACATCACAATGAAGTTGTAGATGAAACATTTGATGAGCTGAAATATAATTTTGATGACTTGTTTGGTAAAAAGCAAGAAATGGATGTAAATTTAGAGCATAATGGAAATCTCAAGATAGAATCTATCTTTGTTGAAAATGTTAGTACTAACGATGGCTTTGAAGGAGACGAGGTATTAATACGGGATTGTTGTCACAGGAAATCAACAATATCTTCCAATGATTTGAACAACTCTTCTGATCAAGATGAGAATTAGGGTGATGAGGAATGGAAAAAGGAACATGGTTCATGTTGAATTGATATCCCTCGTATGCAAAATCGAATAAGGGAGAAATTAGAAGAGCTAGGAGATCTGAAACTATAAGAATTTTTTGGGCCAAGTGGATGTAGGATACATTGAACTAATCAACACTCTCAAATGGATTGCCATGTCTTCCTAGGAAGGATGGAGTTATATTTCAAGCAACTAATCACCAGTGAAGGAATAATTATGGAAGATCCTTGGAGTACGTATCCCCTCAATGAGGAGGATGAAACAACTAGCACACATGAAAATGATAATCAGTCCATCCAAAATGATGAGGGTAACTATGTGAAGAGGTTTAATTCTTCCCTATCTTTTGATGACCTTGATCCTTGCATTGAGATGGATTCAACAACTGATGAAACTCCTCCACCTAGTGAGGGCTTGATAGAAGTGGAGAATGGATTCATTGATTCATTCATAGATTCTTTCATGATGGTGAATGAGGAAGAAACACACTTTGATGGATTAACACAAGAAGATGACTCTGTTGATTTAAGTAGTGAACGGATTGAAATAGATAAGACACTTCAAGATGAGGTTGCTAATGAATCTTGTGGTCAAAGACAAGGACTTAAATGCCAAAATGAAATTTTAAGGGAAGAAGTTCGAGTAGATGTGCAGTTCAATCAAGTGTTCCTTGAAGAAATTCATGACGAGGTACATTTGGATGAAGTAGAGGAATGCCAAGAAAACGACCAAGAGGTTATCTCAGAAGTTGAATCTCTTCAATATGACGAAGAGAATGAGACAAGGGAGTATTTTCTTGATTTTGATTATGTTTACTCAAATGTGTTGGTTGACGAAATTCCTTGCTTAGCATCCATTAATGAATTTGATCTTAATACCGATAAATTTGATGTTGAATGGAATGTCCTTGTTGATGATGTGTAGGAATATGAATTGAGAAAGTGCTTTCCTGACTTTGACTCTGTGCATTCAAATGAGTTCAAAGTAAATCCTTGTTCACCATGTACCGGTATCCCTGACATCAATTGTGATAAGATGGACGCAGATTCTCAAACCCTTGAGGGTGGCATGTTTCAAGAGAGTGTTGAAAGTAAGACTTCATCTCAAGAAATCCAAAAAACTGGACTCTATACCCAGATGAATACAAAGACAGTCGGGTTAGTGAATGTCCCACCGCAGCACAAACCCTTCCTTCAATGGTGTTCCATGAGCCTAAAACCCAAGAGAAGGAATTCATACAACACAAGTCTACATCAGTAATTAGAAATCTTCTGAGTCAGGTGGTGTCCTTTCATTATCCTTTGTGTTTCAATGATTTTTAGTTTGATTATGGTGTTGGGGATAGTAAAACGTGTTTGTGGGTGAATCATGACAAAATTGAGAACCCACAACTGATAATATTTCAAGCTTTATACCCTCAGAATGAACTTATTGCACATAAACTTCATATTTCTGAGTATAAAGATAAATTTGCTAGGTTTAGAACTGTGCCTAGTAAGTTAAGATTGTTGCACATAATGAAAAATCAATCAAGTCAATGTACAAATTTTTATAGTTTTGTGTTTGTAAAGCTTAGCTTTGGAGCTAGTTTAGGATTAGGATTGGTTAGTGTTGGTTTTTGTTTTAGTTAGTTGTCTTTGTTCCTCGGTTGTTTTCCTTTTCCTCGTCCCTTTGTTTTCTATTTGTAAATAAGTTTTATTTGTTTTTCATTTGTACACATGGTTTGTTGTTCTTTGTGTAAATATTTTGTTGTAAATAGTTTATTTGTTGTAAATATTTTGTTGTAAATAGTTTATTTTGTTGTGGTAAATAGTTTTGTTTGTTTGTTTGTTCTTTTCTTTTCATCCTTTCATCTCCTTTGTTGTTTGTACCTATTTTTTTGTTCCTTTGGGTTTCTATTCTTTCCCATCTTAGAATGGTGGTTGTTATCTAAGGCATATGTTGGTCATTAGGAGAGAAGTGGTTTATATATTTTTAGATCTGCTGATTGGGTGATTTTGTCTTGAATTCATTATTTCATGCCCGTTGTCAATAAAGGTTGTGGAAAGTTTTGAAAACAAGGTGCAAAGTAGATAACCTTCATTAGCTCCTCTCAATCTGTCACAAATTATCAAGATCATCTCCTCTGTATCAGTATATTTGTCCTAGGGTGATAGTGTTGTAATATTTGAGTGAAAAATTGATTCCCAAATGTTGTTATGAGGTCCATGGTAGTTTTCAACCTAAAAAATATGTTAAAAATTTGACATATTGAGAAAAATTGAATGAAATACCTAAAAATCCAAGAGAAAAGAAAAGAAAAAGAGAACTATCTAAAAAGAAAAGAAGACTCAATATGAATGGGTGATTCTAGTATCTCTACTAGGGCTATGGATGCCTGACTGGAAGTAGAGAAATGTTGTGAGAAAACTATAGGTATCTCCATCAGGGCTATGGATGTCTGACTGGCAGCAGACCAATGCCCAGGATATCATTGCACAACATCTAAAGGAAATCAACTCATGTAGTTCAAATCTTGCACATTGTTGTTCAAAAGATGAGGAAAACTTCATAAAAGGATGATGCACCATTAAGCACACACTTAGATTCAGGGTTAGCCATTGTTGATTTACATTTGAGATTCTAACTCATCCTTGGTTGTTAGAACTGACCCAACTGGAGTTGTGATGTTCATAAACCGAGTTCGGTAGTCAATAACTCAATTTCTTCGAAATGAAAGAACCATTTTCCAGCCAAGTCGCCATTTGTTATTCCTTTTGCATAACCACCCCATTTTTATTCGAAACGAAAATGGTCCCCCTTTTTTCTTGTTTTCAATCTTTTTGTTACATATTTGGTCTTAGGAGTTCTTTTGTTTTCCTCCCGAGTTTGTCTTTTGTTCTGTCAAATTTTGGTTTTGTCTTAGCCAGAGTTGGGTTTATTTTTCTTAAAATTGAAGGCATGATGAACAATAGTGTATTTTTATTTGCTTTGAGGACTAATGAAGCATTTGTGTGTTGCGTGATTAAATCATGCACCTCGATGATACTTTGCTGAACCCAATTGAAAGCATACCAATCAGTTCGCATAAAAATCTTGAAGAAGAAAGTCGCCGACCTCCCCGTTGTCTCACACTCAGAAGTTGGTTCTCGCTCACTTTGAAATATACCGGACGGTTAGAAATTTTAATCGTCATGGGTTTTTATATGTCTCCCGACTATTGAGGTAATAATACTTCCATCATCAAGTATCACGCTGAGGCATTGTCATAAGATTACTTGTTCGAAGAAGTCTTCCTCGACAAATGTCTTTGGCAATAGGGCAGCATCAGCATGAAGTCTCATTGAAAGGGATGGTGCCTTTGGTATAAGGTTGTGCTCTTGGCAAGATGTCCTGCCAACACGGGGAGTCTCGCCGAAAGATTTAAGTTTGGCATGATGTCTGGCCAAAGGGGTAAAGTCTTTCCGACTGGGCAGAGTCTCGTTGAAAGATGAAGGCCTCGTGAGAGGTCCCGCTGATCGATGAAGTGGGTTCACGAAAAGGTCTCGCCAACCAAGCAAAGTCTCCCTGAAATGAAATGAGATTTCACTGAAACAAGGTGGCTTTGATGAGAAGTCTTTTGACAAGTGGAGTGGTGGTCCCAGATGGAGGTCTCGAAAGGTTATTCCTTCGCATAAGCCCCACTCAAAGAGGGTTAGGGTCTCACGAGAAAGATTGCCTTTTGGCATAATGTCTTCCGACCGGGAAAGTCTCGCCCATCGATGAAAGGTTCCCAAGTGAAAAGTTTGAATTTTTGTCATGATGTCCGGCCGACCATGGAGTCTCTCACGATAGATATGTGGTCGAGAGGTGGTGGACTCATCACGAGAGCTTGCATCTCAAAAGAAGTCTCGTCGATAATGGGGAGTCTCCGGATAGCCGGCTTTTTGTTCTCCTCCAATAGAAAGGGATACAGGTGACCGGTGGGGAACTTTGCTGGCGACCTCTAACCACGCTGATTGTCTCTATGACCTCACCTGCTGATGATTCCAGCCACTCGCTATGAAGTCTTGTCGGCCATCGTATGTCTTGCTGATAGCTGCTATGAGGTATAATCGCATCGGGGAGACACGATTAGTGTCTCATCGACATGCGATTCTATGTGAACAACCTTTGACCACCCGAGAATTTTATGTGGAATGTGTTCACCCAATCAGAGGGAGCTAAAGGTGAACCATTGGCAGTTTGACTGATTGACTGCCCCTGTGAAAGGAAATCAACAGAATGTAAACTAAATGGACTTACTATGGATAAAAAATGATGGAACAACTCAAGAAAAATGGTGTGGAGGTCTAATGGGAAGTTCCGATGTCACCTTTAAGAGGTCAAATCATAGAAATAACCGACCGAAAAGAAGCCGAAAGGAAGAAGAGGTTGTCAGTCTCAGGGACAACTGTGAGTTCTACTGGCAAAAGGTAGATCGTCATTTATGATAATACTTCAGAAAATTCAAAGTGATTCTGATGGAAGTTCAAAGATGGACACGGAGGCCAGAAGTTATTGTTGTGGTTGTAAAAGATCTGAAGGTTTCTCCTGAGGGCGATCTTTCACCAACATGGACACTGGGATGCATATTGAATGTGGCATTAACTTCATTCCAAAAAGATTTGAGGGCCGACCCTTTCTAGAGGCTGATATTTTTGTAAACCCTAAAATAGGGGTCGACTTTCTTTTTGGAATGTTTTGTATATATGGCATTTTGGCCTCTTTTAAAGGAGGATTTTTAGAGAGAGGAGTAGGGGAGTTATGATAGATAGAGATTTCAAAGGCAGACATAGATTTTTCAGTAGTAGGGATTTTTTGAAAGATAGAGGATACATAACTGCACCTTGTTTCTTTGTAATGGGAGCTTCTTTTGTATTCTTAGTTAGGAGTTAGATTCAGCATAATAATGATGTATCTTTCAAGTTTTCTTAGTGTAGATGGAGATGATGTGGAGTCATGGATTTTCTGTACACTGGTGATTGTGCCAAATTTGTACATGTTGCTTATCTGTTTCACTAATGGTAGAAGCAACCATATTTAAATCTACTTCATATTGTGTTCATGAATGATGTTTATCTTAGGTTAATCATTTGATTTGAAAATATTTCAAGGAATGAACTTTTATTTTATGTTTTGTTTAAATAGTGATTTTCAATTTGTTGTTGAAATCAACACTGTGAATGAATGAAACTATGTGTTAACCACAAGTTAATTTTGCCTCAAGTAGTTTTAGTTATCAATTCCTTTGAAAGGTAAATCAGTACATTGCTGTGGATGAATTATTATTATTCTCTTCGCCCAAAGCTTTGATCTATCTTTTTGTTTCTTAAAACCCCACTAAAGTAGGTTTAAATCCATGTTTGGATCTTAGAACAATCCACAAGCTCTCAACACCACAGTTCCCCTTGAACATTAAGTAGTTCACATCAACCATCGAAAGGAAATTAGCAATGTACCAGGAACCTGATTACAAAGACCTTGGGAGTTAGATATCTTTGTGTTATTCTTTAGGAGTATAGAATAGTAATATTTTTGTTTACTTTTGTTGTGCTCTCACAAACCCATCAACAAGTATGTCAAAGAGGGGAAACAGACACCAAAAAATTTCTTCTTGTAAAACAATATCTCGACAATTGAATAATTTTAGTTATTCACTATGTTCTTATTCCCCTTATTATGGATAATTTTACTCATTTACCTCAATTCACTTCTAATCTTTTATTCTATCCCCGACCCATTAAATAATTTAATTATGCTATAATGCAAAATTCTTTCTTCTATAATTAAATAAATCATCATTTATTTAATTATTTCTCTATATCTTCAAATAATAAATATTATTTGACCCTTTATTCTTCCATGATTAAATAATTGTTGAAATTATTTTATCCCTCTCCAATTTTCATCCTCACATTCAATTAATTAAATGCTCCATCTTTTGTTTCCTCCAAATAAATAATTTGAATAAATTATTTATTTGCCACTTGTCCCCTTTCTCCATTTTTGAATAAATAATTTAAAATTTATCCCTCCATTTTGGTCAAAGATACCCTATCATTATTTCATGTCATAGCCTGCATGTCTTTCATAGCCTACATGTCTTTCATAGCCTACATATTTGTCATAGCTTGCATGTATGTCATAGCTTGCAATCTATCTGTCATGATTCATCCAAGAATAACATATTCTTGGTGCATCAATTCTAGACAATTGATCTTGGAATCTTTCTAGAAGTTTAATCTTGACCATCCATTTTATAACATCCCTTTCATGCATCCTCCACCATTGATCTTGGAATCCTTCTAGAGGATTAATCTCAGCCATTCATTCAAAAGGTTGTCTATAAAATCAACCTTCCTCCTTCATTTTCACCTTAACAACTAACTTTCTCCAACTTTCTTGCTTACTATTTGTAGGTATTTGCACAACTGCAACAAAAAATTTGAGGGAAATATTGGCATAAGAAGAAGGAGAGCAAGGGAAGTGAAGCAACTACAATGGGGAGTATTTATTTATGCATGCTTTCATTTTAATTTCTCATTGTTTGTATTCTCTTGTTGATGTGGTTTTGTAGTCTAGAGGTGTTTAGTTGTCACTATTCTAGGCTAGAAATTAAGAACCCCATCTTACATTAAAATAATTGGGATTTCAAGCAGTATTTATTGTAGGTTTTAGTTTGTCAAATTATTCTTTTGGGTCTTTTCGTTGGGATTTTCGTATTTATTTATGTGTAGTCATTAGCTAAACAAGTTAACTATTCTAGTGACATTTTCAATGTTCACAACAATAATAATATAATTGGGCTTGTTCCAACAAACAACATTTATTTTAACCAAATAAAATTAAATCTTGTGTGTGGTAAAGTTTCTAGCAAGTTGATTTTTGTTTGAAGTTTTGTGTTTGAGAACCTATTACCCATTGTAAGATTTCCCCGTGTCATCCCTATAATTTACCTGTAAGAATCCCCAAAGGGCTCCTAGGAAATTCCTATAGAGAAATCCTTTTTGGATTACTACATTTATGTTCTACCTGGGTAATAGTCTTCGTAGGAAAAGCAACAAAATTTGTTCAATGAAAACTAATATATAGTTTCTAGTGACTTTTTAAATAATGGTTTATTGTCTCTTATATTGCCTAATTCCTTCTTTTCATTCGATATACTTTTAAAACTTCCCCTGTTTTATCATATGGTTTAATCTATTTCATTAATGGATGGTGTTGTGCATACCTGGCGTCTTTAGCAATTGGTAGATAATGGATGATCTAAATCTCACTCTGCATCAACTTCTTCCTGTAAAAATCATGCCTTCCTCCTCCTAGACATTGGTAGATAGAATGCTCACTATCCTTTATGATAACCTCAAAAATTTCCTTATGTCTAGCTCTTGGTGATGACATGACTGGGAAGAAAATGACACCAAAAATAATATGAAGGGGGAAAACAATGAAATTGCAATTTTTTCTTCTTTCGACCTTGCTATTGTTCTCTCCCTATTTCTGATATCCAAACCATTGTTTGCATTTTCACTTCCACCAAAACTACTGGTTTATTATCATGTCCAACTTCATTATTTCTTTGGGTAGCGTTTTGGTTTCGTCTTCCACTATCGTTGCCCCTTAAACTATGGGACCTCCGAGAAATTATAGATTTTCCTCTATGCTAAAATAAATTTGCTTCCCAATCACCTTCTCTTCTGCTATTCCCCCCATCTTTCCATTCTTCTTCTCCTCAAAATCACTGCACTCACTATCCCTAGTGCTAGGAATTTCCCATCCCCCTATTTTTACCCGTGAAAAGTCCATTTATTTCCTCTCCCCCATGACCAAGATCATTATGGCTTTTTAATGCAAGGCGGTCAACTTTTATTTTTATTTTTTTGCAAGCGACTATAGAATGGTATGGTGAGGTATGGCCTCCCTTAAGTAACCATCTTCATTAATTTTCATGTCTCATGTTGTTGACTCCTTTCTGCATTGATTTCTCCTCCTGCATTTATTTTCTCATCTTCCTCCCTCTATAATCTCCTTCTTGTTGCACTTGATGTTTGCATAATTACTTTCAATGGATTGTGTCTACTATGGACCTTTTTGGCCATCACTATTCAATTCTACGATAGGTAAAAAATTATTCTCCACACAGTTAAATTAATGAATTCTAATCAACCACCCTCGTTTAATATGCGCGTGTGAATGGTCCTCTATGTTGGTGAGTAGTTGGGAGTTAGATCATTATTGCATTTACTGTTGGTGGTTGGTTCCACCAAGAGCCAAGTATGACTTTTTTCAGGAAGCAAGCCACTTTTACTCTCTTTCTTTGGCACCACTTTCTATTCCCATATGACATCTCGAAAACTTAACCAGGACTTTGCCCATTATGATCTCCAACCTCTACAAATACCATTCTTAGAGGAGTGTTGGAGAATCAACTCTTACAACTTTTTCTCCCTCACATTAATATTAATTAAGATGGTCCACATAGCTCAATAGATTTCCGTAAAGAAAGGTATTTAATTATTATTGAACATGTTTTATCTATTGTTATTAGAATTTTATTAAAAGGTTTCAATCAATACTTAAATATTGTAATGTGTTACTAGCTTTATTAAAATAATAATATTAGTGTTAGTATACTTATTTTATTTTATCCTTTAGATATTCCTTAAATAAAAAGAGCTATAATATTTCTATTAATTTTAATATTATTTATTAGATATTGATTTTTCTTCTTAATATAAACAAACACTTCCATATGTAACCTTATAGTAAATTAATTTCCAAAATGAAGGGTGTATGTTCATTTCATAGAGCTTGGGTGTATCTTATAAGAGGCAATGAAATGCATGCTAGCAATATAATTTGAGTATTTTCTGCAAGCCTCTTCCAACTTCATTAAATTATTGAATATCCCTTTTAATGCCTATAATACTTTTAATTGTTTTGGAATTAAAAGCAGCAAAACAAGGGTGCTGACCCATAAGTACAAGGCAACAAAGGCCATCCAGTGAAAGCACATTAACAACACAGTGACAGCAGAGAGAAAGCCATCACCCACAGCACATCATCAAAAAACAAAAAAGTAACAGTAACCGTAGGATAAAAAAGTTCTTCATGCAAGCATGAAACCAACCAAATAAGTCCAAAGACCCCCAAGGGTCCAACCAGTTCAGTAGTATTAACAAACAACAAGACATAGAAATAAACAAGAACAAAAAGGCCCAACGACCTAATTCTTTTCCTTCCTGCCAAGCATATCCTGAATAGCCGTCACCCAATCCGCCATGAGGAACTCGAGCAGCTCCTTGAAACCAACATCATCCGCGGACTTGTCCTTCTACAGCAAGCAAAGACTGGTGGCCGACCTGTGCATGACCCTCAGGGAAAATTGAGACACCTCCTGGACCTTTTTTTCCAACCTCTCCAATCTCCCCTTCAGCTTGCCAACTTCTTCCCAAGCCTGATCTTTTTCCTTGTGATCTTCCTGCAAGGGGGATTTTCCTTTATCTACATCAAAGGACCGTGGGGTAATTTCCATCACATTGTCAGCAGAAGGGCCCCTCTTCAAGCTTTCAGACACATGGGACGCGCTATTCACCGACACAGACTGGCCTTCCCCACCCGCCACCATTTCCTCCAGACTTTCACTATCACTCCCATTATCCTTATCCAAATCAGAAGCTTCCTTAAGACTTCCCACCTTTTCCTGCTTAACAACCAGTCTATGAGATCTACAGGGGGGTGCTAGCTTCTTCAGTAATCTCGATGTCGAAATCAATTTGCTGGAGGAAAAATTTAGTTCTCTTAGAGGCTTTAGCCTTAGGGCGCGGGGTAGAGGCAAGCCACTTTTTTTCCCTACCTGTATCCCCCAGGCCCTTACTAGGGGAAGTGCCATGGTGATGGGCTTTTAGTGCAGGATTTTTTAGTCATTTTTTCTTACTCAAGCCCGACGTGTCCAAAATACTAGCAGAGGGGGGAGTAGAGGAGACTAGGGTTTTGTCAAGAGCAGGGAGAGACGAGACTTCTTGCACAGTGATACACCAAGCAGGGAAAAGCGCCATATGGAAATGATAGAGCCTAGACATAAGGCCCTGGTGGAGGATAGTATAATTTTTTTCAGAAATAGAGGCTTCATTAAACTCCGCAACAGTGCTATCAAGAGCATGATATAGGAAAAAAGGAATGGAAATATGCAGATGATTCCTAAGGTGGTTGAGGAAATTAAAGTGGTAATAATAGTAGACCCCATACCTTCCTTCCAGCGTGAAATATTTCATGATCACCAAACAAACTCTATCCCACGGCTCGAGCAGCGCCTCACGGTCAAAGCCACCCCACAACTTGACAGTTTTCTCCTCGCCGCAAAAATACTGATTCAGACTAATCTGGTCTGACAGGTTCGTAGTTTTCTTCCAAGTTCGACCACTATTCAAGAGCCTCGTAACTCTAGTAATAACCTCCTCAGAAACTTCGAAGGAAATGCCACCAATGGTGACCTTACCCTCATTCCACGAGGTGACAAACTTATTAGACAAGCCCTCATCGTGACCAGTCATGGCCTCCATATACTGTGCAATTCCGCCCTCTTTGCAGATGTGCCAAATAGTGGCATCCGCCTTCCACTCGTCACACCTGTCCGGCTCCACATGCACTCTATCCCCACCCATAGAGCCCACACCAAAGACGTCGACTACCAGAACAGGGGAATTAGGGTAGAAGAGTTGGTAGTCAATTCTAGAAGCATCGAAAGGGAAAAGGCCGGTGAAAAGTGACCAGAAAAGTCAAAAATAGAGGCAATAAATGTCATGTCTTGCAACCCACGCAAGGGCAGTAGCTCCCTTGTGCAAATCGCCCACAACATGTAAGGGCATGATATCAGCATAGTACTTAGCTGTCTCAAAAAATCTCATGAAATCTGCAAGCTTAAAAAGTTGAACACAAAAATTTAGGGGGTTCAAAAAATGATGACTCCATCGGTCAGTAAGGGTAGAAAGATTCGCCATATCATCAGCCCACAAGAGGTCATACAAGCCATCAGACAAACATATGATATCCATCACCTCACATAACATCCAATTATTCAAAAGCTAGCTCCCGCCAAAAGTTCTAACTAAAGTTAGAAGGAGCTCAGCTAAAATAAGCAAGCACCATCTAGGACTCAACATTTAGATGTTTGAGATTTTCCCTTAAACACACCAGAGCCAAGGGGGGAAAAGAAACCTCTTTTTGCCAACACCGAAGCCCTTCAGTATCAAGACCCGTCGCCGCCAAGCTGTCAACAGTCGCATTCCCTTCTCTGAAGACATGCTGGATAGAAAAGTCATGAAGAGCATTTAGGAGAGGGAAAATGTCCTCCAGAATACCTTTTAGAGACCATCCCACCTTCATCTTACCTTTAGTGGCTTCCACAATTAGCATTGAGTCACCTTCGATTTCCAAAGTCTTGACACCGAGTGACGGCGCAATCTTAAGACCCCAAAGGAGTGCCATGCCTTCAGCCTGGTTACTAGTATGATCGTTCAATTTCCCCGCATAGGCAACTACCAGGCTGCTGGTATGATCCCTGATTATACCTCCAACAGCTGACATCCCTCCCCTAGCCGCCCCATCAAAGTTAAGCTTAACCTAGGGCGGTTTAGGGTTTCTCCATCTAGTATGCTTCCTGATGATTGATTTGGAGTTGTCAAATCTCAAGACCTCATTGGGCAAATTCCAGACGGTAGCAATGTTTCTATCCCAAGCAGTCGGGGGACTAGTAGGCATCTTCCATTTACAAGTTGAGATATTATCCAGGAGAAGCTTATTAAGGATTATCAACAGACCATCCGCATTGTTTGCCTCTTCTCTGAAAAATCCTGTTATTCCTTTCTTTCCACAGGCACCAGCAGATGTGGGGTGGAATAAGTTGCCAGAGCAGTTTAATTAACGGATGATTGGAGAGGCATTTCCAATTTAAAATGAATTGGTGGATATCTCTATTAAAAACCCAAGAGATGTTCAATCTCTGTAAAACATTCTGCCAGACCAGGGTAGCAAACTGGCAGTGAATAAAAAGATGGGAGTGGTTTCTTCTTCTCTTCTGCAAAGAGTACACCAATTAGGGAATTGAAAGCCCCTCTTGACAAGGTTATCAATAGTTAAAATTTTCCCATGGATGGAGGTCCACCAAAAGAAGTTTATTTTAGGGATGAGCTGGTGAATCCACACCTTCCTCCAGCACTGCTCGTCACCGCCAAACCTGAGAAGCAACAGATAAGCAGACTTAACAGTGAACTCCCCAGTGTGATTCTTTGACCAGAAAATTCTATCCTCCTTGGGAAATAGAGGGAGTCTAACCGTATTCAAAAGCTCTTGAAGCTCCGTAACCTTTGGCAAAAGGTTAGGCCAATGTAAGAAAGACAACTTCAGAGTTTTCCATCTAGCTCTGGGTGAGGTATAATCAGAAATATAAGTACCAATGAGATCTTTAGCGTGTTCCCTCAATATATTAAAGTGACTGTCAGCAAGGGGTCTGTTCCCAATCCAACTGTCCTCCCAGAACCTAATTGATCTCCCGTTACCAATTTGCCATTTGACCCCTTCCTTCAAGAGGGACCTACTCTTAAGGATATTGTTCCAAATCTTAGAGCCCGAAGGAAGATCAATCAGGTCCAAAGCTCTAAAAACATGTCTCTGATTAAGGTATTTAGCCTTCATTATATTACACCATTCTACCCTTTCCTATACCAAACTCCAGCCAATCTTGGCAACAAGGGCTTTGTTCAAATTAGTAATCTTCCTGATCCCCAAGCCCCCTTGACATTTAGGGTGACAGACAGTGTCCCAATTCACCAGGGCTAGTCTTTTCTTTCCCTCCATTCCCATCCAGAGAAAGGATCTTTGAATTCTTTCCAACTTTTCAGCTATGGAGCCTGAAATCCTAAAGAGAGAGAGAAAGTAGACCGAAATTCCTTGAAGGGAGGCCTTAAGAAGTTGGAGTTTACCAACATTACTAAGAAGTTGGCCTTTCCAACCAGCAAGTTTCTTTTGCATTCTCTCCAGAATACCATTCCAAAAGTTGTGTGACACCTCCTTAACAATAAGCGGCAGGCCCAGGTAGATACCAGGAAGAGAAGCACTAAGGCAACCTAGGATGGCTAAAATCTTAGCTTGGAGATCAGCTCTCGTGTTGAAGAAATAGACACTGCTTTTGTTATAATTTATACATTGGCCAGAAGAACAAGCATAATCCTGCAGGAGGCATTCCCATTCTCTGGCTTCAATCACAGAGGACTTTCCAAAAAGAAACATATCATCAACAAACTGTTGGAGAACAGAGGGAGGAAGGGTGGAGGCAGCTCTAATCCCCTGAATTTTCCCTGAGTTGAGCAAGGAAAGAAAATTCCTACCCAAAACCTCAGCCACCGTGATGAATAGGTAGGGAGAGAGGGGATCCCCCTACCTAAGACCTTTACCAGCTTTAAAGGAACCCCAAGGGACCGCATTGACAAGCACCGAATACTGAACAGATTCCACACACTCCCTAATGATACCAATCACTCTATCATTAAAGCCAAACTTAGCAAGGACAGAATACAAAAACTTCCATCTGACCCTATCATAGGCTTTGGAAATGTCAAGTTTAAAAGCCATACCTTGGTTCTTACTTTTCTCCATAGAATGAATTATTTCATGAGTCATAATAGCAGCATCCATGATTTGTCTTCCTGGCACAAACCCATTCTGGCATCTACTGATAATTTTGTCTAATAATGGCTTCAAACGGTTGACAAGGACTTTGGAAAAAAATTTGTAAACAGTGTTACAAAGACTTATAGGTCTGAAGTTAGTCATGCGTAAAGGATCCTGCACTTTAGGAACAAGCACAATGAAAGTATTGTTTAATTTCTTTAGCAATTTACTAGTCCTAAAAAAGTCTTTAACAACCATAGTAATATCATAGCTGACAATGTCCCAATATTCTTGGAAGAAGGCTGGAGGGAAACCATCCGGTCCTGGGGCCTTATAGGCACCCATAGCAAACACAGCAGTCCGAACCTCTTCCACAGTCACAGGGACACAGAGTTGACGATTGTCCGACTCACTGATACCAAGCAGGAGGTGACCCAAGAGCCTTGCCTGAAGATCATTAGAAGTGGGAGTGTCAGTGTCAGAGTAGATCTGTCTAAAGTACTATTCAACAACCTCCAATTTTATTAGCCTCCTTGACTTCCTGATTAGAATCATTCATCAAACACTTAATGGTATTCCTCTTTTTATGTCTACTGGCCATCCTATGGAAAAAGGAAGAGTTCCTATCACCCTCCTTGAGCTATTGGACTCTTGATATTTGCTTCCAATATATTTCTTCTTTACTTAAAATATCCTTCCACTTTTTCCTCCAGTTTTCTTCTTCAACATGAATAGGTTGCTGAGAATGGCCCAAGGCCATAATCTTTTGGAACCACTCAAGCTTGTCCTTGATCATATTCTTATTTTTGAAAAAGTCACCGAAAGTCGCCTTGGACCAACCTTTGGCTTCTTTCCTAATAAGTTCCATTTTTTGGGATATTCTATACATAGTCGAGCCTTGAACAGGGTGGCTCCACCAATTCTCAATGAATTTTCTAAAATCTTGGTGAGACATCCACATTATCTCAAATCTAAAAGGGTGTGGGCCTAAATTTTTTTTGTCAAACCACTGAAGGATGATAGGATTATGATTAGAGACAGTCCTGGGGAGGGAGGTAAGGGAGGCATTGCATCCAAGATCCCATCCAGCTGAGACAAGGACCCTATCTAGCCGAACTTGAATAAGTTGAAAGCCCTTCCTATCGTTCGACCATGTAAAAGGATTTCTCTTTAACTCCAAGTCAAAAAAACCAGAAAAATGTTAATGAATTCAGCCAAATCATTCATACTATCACTATAGTCCATCAAGCCACCCAGCTTCTCCGAGGGAAAAATGGGGGAATTAAATTCTCCAGCCACCATAAACCATGCACTGTTGTTACTCCTTATTAAGGATGACACTTCCTCCCACATCTTCTTTCTTCCACCTCTAGAATTCGGTGCATAGATATTAAACAAATGCCAGGTGAGATTTTCAGTTTTAAGAGTCACAGGAAGATAATTCTGAGAAAAGGAAAATGCTTCGCCCAATGCTTTAGCAGGATTCCACAAGGTAGTAACACCTCTTGAAGCACCATCCACCTCACTATAAAAGAAGGCAGATCCTAGCCAAATTTTATTAATGGCAGAGGAAAACAACTGGTAGGTCATTTTGACTTCCCGGAGCAGCAGGACATCAATTTTCATACCAGTAATATATTTCCTTAAGGCACATTGTTTTAGGGGACTGTTTAGTCCTCTCATGTTCCATGAAAGTAACTTCATTTCTTTCCTTTGTGATTTGAATCAAGGGTAGATTTCCTATCGCTGGCAATATCCCTGGCTGTGGATTTGTGCCTAGACAGTCTCTCTGAAGGTCTTCCAACTCTACTTTTTGTTCCAACATCCACTTTCTTATTCCTTGTTTTCCTTTTTGGGTTCTGCCAGTCCTCCAAGGTATCACCCTCTGACTGGACTATCAATTTAGAATTCAGGGAGAGGATAATATATTTTTTTACCTCCACAGAGCAGTCCTCTGTGGTAGCCAGTTGAGGAGTGGGAATACACGAGTTAGTCAGAACTAACTTAGAGGGGGTAGAAAATAAAGCACCCTCAGAACACTGAGAAATGGCCAAGACGTCCACCGTGGTCTCACCTCTAGGATTGTCAACACCATCGACATCCAACTTCTTCATGGCAGAATCCAAACACATATCAGACATAGGAGAGGACCTAGAAGTTTCCATCCCCAGACGGACATAGGAGCCAGTCACCAAATTCACATCCAATAGCGGAGAGACTTCACCCTTTTCTAGCCCTTTAGAGCAGCTTATTTTCAAATTAGTTTCTATCTTTTCCCCTGAGACAGGGGATTTTAAGAGCTCATTCAAGCCATCCATGAAGGGGTAGTCGTCTAAGTCACCTGATTTTAATGGCTCACCAACTCCGCTAGTTCTTGGATCAAGCAGCTTATCCTATAACATCGAAGGGCTGGAAGGATTTTTATCCTTCAACAGAGCATCCTTTATAACAACTTTCTTGCAGTCAGAAATAACATGACCCTGTTTGCCACACTTCTGATAGAACAGGGTGGCATTCTCATAAACAAGGGCTTGAGTCCACTTCCCCCATTTAGATTTAAGAATGATAAAGTTGGGAAGAGCTTTATTAATGGAGGAATTAACACAAAAATGGGCAAACACCAACCTGGATTTTTCCAAAGTGACCGCGTCCGCTGCCACGAAACTACCAAAGGAGTTCCCAATCCATCAAAAAATCCTTTCATCCCAGAATTCCAATGGGAGGCCAGGAAAACAAACCCAAACAGGGGCCGAACGGGTAAGATCCGTCAAGAGGTCAAAACCTGGTGTTCATTTAGCTAGGGAAAGAAAATATTTTCCATAGGCCCAAGTACCAGAGAGAACAAGGACCGAGTCCTCCTCAGCGTTGAACTTAAACAGGAAAATACCACCAAGCATTGTTGAGACAGACACGATGTCCTTTAGCAACCATTTACCATTAACCCATCTACGGACCATATCAATCATTGGGAAAAAAGCCAAGAATCTTCCCACCAAGGCTAGGTGAAGCGAACCAGCAACCTACTCCATCACCTCATCAGGAAGGAAAATCTCATTGCCTTCGTCTGTAAGGGAGACCTCAAGATCACCAGACTCGAAAGCAGTATTTCTAGACCCTGACAGGATATCTTTCCAACCAGTCTTGAGAGAGCTAGCCCTCAAGCGACCCCCATTGTCCCCACAAGGTGGAGATTTATCAAGAGCATCGGGGTTGCCCAAGACAAATTTCACATCCCCAGAAAGCGCATGTGAGGGAATCTTATCCAACACCGGCAGAGGGTTAGGCTAGGGAGAGATAGAGGTCTCCCCCGAACCTGCAGGCATGGAAGAAATTTGAAAATGCAGGGTGGGAGTAGAGCAGGGTGGGATCAGAGCAATTTTTACCATACTTTAATTGTTACATGAAACTAAACAATCTTAATATATGTCCTCATTCTCTTAAAATCATGGCAATATTTGGATTCTTGTGTAATAATTTTAAATTAATTTTATCATAATATTTTTATCTTAGCATTATTATGCAAGGTCACAACTAAGACTTATTAACAAGTAATTCTACTGTAAACCATATGAATTTTATGCCATAGGTTTGTTGTTACCAAATGTTAGAAAATCCCTACATGTATTATGGGGAATTGGCCAGTTGGCCTAACATTCTCCCCCCCTTGTATAGACTTCCTCCTAGAAGTCCTTACAGGTTGGGAATAAACCCCACACATCACCCATAATCTTATTGAAACAATGACTATCACTCACTATATTAATGGAAAATTATATTATAAATCAACTATTATATTATATTGATTCTCCTACACCATAAGAGTCTTGACACTATAGAGAAAGTCATACACATAGAACTTTGATCCAAAAATTTCAATACAAGGGTTTTAACACTAGCCATCTAGCTCTAAATTTAACAAAAACACTAATCTAAATAAGGTTACATAAGTATAAGCAAAAATCACACTAATACCTTCATCACTTAACATAATTTATTTCCACAAGAGTCACTCATTACTCAAATTTTCCCCATATATTCTTAAGAGGATATTTTACCTTTTAATCATGACACTCATACCAGGTCTTTTTCTACAAGAATGTTTAGCAATTATATTCTCATTACAATCAAATTCTAATTACCATCCATGCAGTTATCAATTATTAACCATGTAACCATATTTGGTAACTTTATAAAATCATATATCAACACATGTTTAGCATCCATGGATACACATCAAAAATTGTTTTGAACCATAAAGATCACTCATGATGTTAGCAATATTTTAATTCCTAAGTCAATCATGTCTCAAGGATCTAGTAACATCATTTTTTATTTGTCACTTTCTTCCTCACATAGTAGTCAAGTACTTCCACATGTTATTTATTTACAAAATCACCCATACATCACAATAATTACAAATAATTCACATAACAAGGCTCACATAATAGGGTTTGCAAGGATGGATATTCTTGGATACCATAGCCATTAGAAAAGATGGTCTTGAGGCCCTTCTCTAAGGACCCCTCCATACATTTCCTAGTACATTCCCCTTGTTTGTTTAAGGGGGTTAGCCTCCAAAAGGAAGGTACAAAAAGAGAAATCATAGAACTAGGGGAAGAATGGATTAATGACCATCCCATACTGGTCCCATTTGCAACCCATTTCGAATAATTCATAATTCCCTAGTGCATCTACTCCCCTATAGGACTTGCTAGGGAACCCCTCAAGATATGACAATTTTACAGATGTCACAATACACCACACTTGGAAGCAGTTAGAAAATAATAAGAAGCCTCAAACCAAGTATCATAAGATCATAAACCAACATTTCAATAAACAAGAAATTATAAATTCAAGAGAAAAATTAAAAAAAATCAATTGTAGCTATATTTCAATATTCCAATCTTAATTCAAAAAACAAAAAATAAGTCCTTGAGGCAATGGGACCATGAAAACCCTAAAATGGCTAAACAACCCCAATAAAAGAATGTAAAATTTCCCACTGCTGGTATTCAATAAAATAAAACAACAACTAAAAGGTTAACAATAATTCATTTTACAATGATAAATCTTGCACTTTATGAGAACCATGTGACTTTGATAAGCCACATAAGGGGAGGAGGGGAATGGTGGTTTTCTAACCATATAAGTATAATAGAATGCAATAATTGGTGGTCCCTGACCACATAAATATGATAGCACACAATATCATGGTGGACTCTTCCACATGTATCAATGCCTGTATTTCTGAAGTATCCAAAATCTGTAATCAATATGGTCCAAGTAATTCCATCCTTTACCCATGGGTTATAAAAATTAAGGAGTAGGTTTGCACTATGAACCAACATGTGTGATTCTCATATGTGGGGAGTGAGCCAAGAACACAATCCAAGGAGAGCCATGGAGTTCCCATTGGAGGTTCTTTGGAACCTCTACCCCTTATTTACACTAGTAGGCTCTCAATCCCATAGGGCATCCATACACTAGGGGTACACATTTAACATATATACAAGACTCACACAAGAGAATACATCACATTCCATTTAGAGGGTACACACATCCACACATTTCTTGTTTACACCATTTCACAACTAGTTAACTTATTTACATCATCATTATGATGGGTATATATATCGGGATCATTCCTAACATCCCCTCACCCTTATCCCAAGTAGGATACCTGATATCTCATACTTGGGAGCACAACAAATTTACTGGTTTCCACATAACAAATCACATCACTATCAAGAATTTTATCACTCTAGTCCATGTGAGTCAAACATGCACAACATACACCTAATCTTACATCTAGATTTTTCCACAACATTTGCCACAATACACAATCATAAGCATTGTTATGGGGTATTCATATCCATGGAGAATGGAAAATAACTTCATTTTCAAATTTTCACCTTTAAAGCAACACAAATCATTTCCTTACATATTTAAACAACAATTTTTTCTATTCTACCCAGTGGAATACACAAGCTTGATAAGGCACCTTCTTAGCAAGTATACCCAATACTCAACACATGATAATGAAAACACAGTCCAATTTGTTAGCACCATGAGCACAACATTTTTTCACTCAAACTTCACTTAATCACACACTTAACATTTGCATCTCTAATGAGTTAACACTTATATGGCTCCCTATAACTAATACGCAATTGAGGATCTTAAGTCTCATCGATATAATGCTATCATAACACATGCCATATTATATCCCAGCCATACCATGAAATGGAAGAACAATATTAAATTCATAATTTAACAACACAAGGTTTACTAATGCATTCATTCCCTCACTACCATTTTCATTTATTTAGTATGCATATTATTCCACTGTCCTTTTTTACCTCCATATTAATTGACTCCATGCACAAAGTCACACATACATCCTAAGTAGGAATACAGTTTTGGGGTTGAGGCCTTTCACCCAAAGATTCATCCTAATCAAACATATTCCTTTTATATTTACAAGCTAACTTTGCATGAAACATGAATTCAATTGGTTCCAAGGAAAAATGCATTCTAAGGAAGTACACAAGAAAGGAATTGCATTTTTAAATTGCTCCCAGACACATAGAGAAAGAGCTCATAACCCAATCATAGCTAAGTCACTACTTTTTCTATATAATTTTAGGAAACATAATATACGAGTCCTGTAAGAAGCATTACTACTTCATTACTCTTTACCACATGATATAGTATATGAACATAGCATCATTTATTCCATAGTCAATCACATTGTTCACAATGAGGTACGTAGTACTCAATCAAATCTAACAATGATTATCAAGGAAAGGAAAGAAAACATAACCTTGGTCAATCCATCCATCAATCATAATGAAAAGATAAGCACACAAAGGAAATTCACACAATCACAACACATGGGAAACAACACTAACCCAAGATCCTAGTGTTGCAACTTTGCTTTGATACCAAATGTAATGCCCTAAAATTATCTATCAAATTACAATTAAGGTCAAAACACAAATTTCAAATTTCGACAACAACACATGACTAACTCACAATTTTTTTTTCCAAAGCACACATGATTTCCTAAAAAGCATAACTACATTTGACCAATTATAGATTATAATATTTATCTATGTAACTAAATTGCTTAGGCAATCCTAGTAGGGTTTCAAATGGAGACATGGAATTCACATCATCAAAGTAGACTTCATTTGTTTTACTAATTCATTAATAATAAAAACATAACTCAAGTCACATGTTTTGCAAATAAAATATATATCAATAATAATTTCAAAAAATAATAAGAGAACAAGACCTAGGGGGCTAGACTTAGCCCTTAGGGGCTCGTCTCAGATGGCCTTTCCTACGTATATATTTCAGTGAGGCACCGTAGTTCAACTAGTTGGTCTTTGACACTAACTGGGTTGGTCAATAACCATATTTATCATCTAGGTTTAACTCATGATTGATTTCGCAATAGTTTAATAAATACAAAAAATAGACAACACGGGTTAATCTATGAGGGATCCTCTCACTATATAGTGAAATGATAGAAAATAGCTATAAAGGGATTTCTCCTATTATTAACACCTTCTATGTATATAATATTATATTCAACTAAATGATATACTTATGATTCATTACTATAAACTCTATGTATGATATCCATTAACTATAGGATGAATATGCAAATATATTATCATTATAGAGAAGTTAAAAATTAATACATCCCAATAAGACTCAAATTGATTCAATTATTACTATACACCTCTATAGGATCTCTCAAGAATTATGAATGAATACAGACACACAACTCTCTTAGTAATTTCATAGGAGAGCAACTAATAATTTTAGAATATAGGTAAACAAAATTTATGTAGAATTTATAGACAATACACAACACACAATCTCCATAAATGTTACAAACAATTTAATATTTTTCTTGCACCATCTGTTCTCATTAATATTACTTCATGTAGTGATAAATCAAGAAAAAAAATTAATAATATTTTGATCATATAATTTATTTAACTTTCAGCTTGCTGATTGCAGCAAGACAGGGCAGAATTTGAACAAGCATAACTCTTACGTATGATATCCTAAATTTAAAATTCAACATGTTTCGAAAAGGTGGAGGAACCAACAACAAAACCCAGAAAGCATTTGGTAATTTTCTAAAATACATGCAAGCAGTTTTTTCTGCAACCCAGTTCACTAGTTTCTTCCAGAATTCAATAATTGACAAAAAAAACTCCAACAAAGATATCAATGTTTGGAATTCAGTCTAGATTTAGGACTGAGAAGGCTAGCCTTAGTAGTCACAAAAGCCACCATGTCCTTGGATTATCATTCCAATTAAATTTTACTTCATTTTTTTAAGTAAAACTTATTTATAAACCTTCATGTAATGGATTTGAAAAAAGATATATTGATATTCAGTTAAATTTATTTTATTATATATAACAAAATAGATATCTTATAACTAATTATATGTGATTTACAATCTATTGCTAAATAAATTTGAGAGACTTATTAATCATTTGACCTCAGAATCAATTTAAATTGAACTTTTATAAAAGATATTTTATAGCCAGCTAGATAACACTAATATATTTTATAATCAATTAAAGTAAGGGAAGAGAGTCCAAATTTTTTGTTTCAAATCTAAGAAACCATATATTATCATTTTCCATAATATTCAGAGTCTCGATGACATAAATTTTTAGTCACTGTTAGGGTATACATTGGTTTGCAGCCATATCCACACAAATAATCATTCGTTTATCAAAATTTGAAATGCTCAATGTTATAATTTCAAAAATATAAATATCCAATAGAAACACAAGCAAGAAATTTATGTATCAACTCCAAATTTGTATAAATTTTGGACCATAAAATAAATTGCACACCATAGGAAGAATTGGAAAATAACACATGAACAAATAAAAAGTTTGTATGCACTATATAACAGGACAAGTTATTGCTAGTTGCACTTACAAATAAAATGGTGATGCTGAAACATTACATATTTAGTTTGTATGAACTATATAGCATCACAATTAATTTCCAATTGCACTTACAAATAAAATGGTAATGCTGAAACATTACATAGTGCCTTTCATCTGATACAGACATTCAACAAGCATCAACACAACTAATATTGTTAATATGAGGTCCTTAAAATGAAGTATTTCTTTGGTAAAATTAACAAGCAAGACAATATTTAGTGTCTACATATCAAACCATGCAAGCATGAAACCTCTTGAAAGTGTGTTCACATAAATTTCATTAAGACTCATGAATTGTAAAAAGAAAGAGGCTAATAACAATTATGGACATCTAAGAAGCTTGCATGCAATAGAAAGTGTCACAAATTAATGGTAATATGCACTTAAAAATAGAATAGTAATACAAGAGTATAATGTCAATCATGTTTGATTCTAACATTGACATTTCCACAAGTATTAACAAGACAAGTAATAGATATATATGATATTTGAATCTAGAAGAACTCTGTAGCGAAATGATCGTTAAGATAATATTCAATGAGTAGAAATATGACAACATAAAAATTATAAAACCCAAGAAGAATCTAGCCAAATGTGATAATAATGGTAATGCCAGTTGTATTGGCTGGATAAGTAAATTATAGGCAGTCTTTCCAGAAGAGGGATTTGCAAATCATTTTTTTTAATTGGAGATGATAAAAACCATAATAGTTGTGAACCTCATTTCACACCACCCAACGTTGATGTCAATGCTCTCTCAAAGGAACAATATTTACTCATGAAGGTTTTCAAATAATGGAATAAAAAGGAACACTTTAATATTTCACACATTCCTCTGTTTTTAATATCACAACACACATAAATGGCTAAGTTGAAAGGCTATAAAACATAATGGAGATTTATACTACATTTGCTAAGTGAGTAATATATTGAAATTTCATGACATTAGCATCTATACCACACTCAGCTGGGCATTTTTCCAAAAAACTATAACACTAACAAATTCACACTGTGGCATGGAAGGGTTGGAAGGAAGGTTAGAAGGAGGGGCACAAGGAAGGGTAGTTGTTTGCTGCCATAGGAATCTCCTTCTGGTGTTTGCGATGCAAATCAAGACGAGGATGGAAAATATGATAGTTCCTCTTTAGTCTCTTGTGCCCCTATCTTTGGTCACTCATCCTTGTTTGTTGGGGATGAGGAGGGTGAAGCTACAGATGATGAATCAGATGCAATGGTCTCTTCTATTTTTGCCTCTTCCTTTTTTGATGTGTATTGCTAATTCTTTTGGGCATTTTTGTGCTACTGATAAGATCACCAAATTCATGAAGCATTTGTTGACTGTTAGATTTTGTGTGTTAGTGGAAAAAAACCTCATTCTCCCCACTAAGATGACCTTATCTTCAAAATTTGGCAAGTGGGAGTAGAAAATTGAATATGAAGAATCTTTGATTGTCTCTCATTCTTGTGGTAAAGTGGGTCATACCTCCTTTACCTTCTTGAGGAATAAGAAACAACACTCCATTTGGAAGAAAAAGGAAAATATGGTAGTTGTAATGGAAGATCACTCCACTCCCTCTCACAAGCTTCAGAATGAAGTTCATATTTGCAATCAGTCCTTACCAATGAAGGAAAAGATGAAAACTATTGTAGAAGATTACACCACTCCTTCTCAAGAGATTCAACATGATCTACCATTTCCAACAGTGGTCCCCTCTATTAACACCTCAAGCTTGGCTGGTCAGGTTAATGGTTTTGTGTCTCCTCGTAAAAAATAGATGAAAAGATTTATGGAGAGGAATCCTTCTATTATGATAAAGCAGAAATTAATGGATCAATTCTTTAAACCACCTGGACTTTTTGCTTGGTAGGAGGTGGTTCTAGCTTGTATTGATCTATTTTAGGTTGGTCTGTTGTTATTATACTTGTTAATTGGTTGTCTCACTGTGCTTTTGTTGTCTCTCTGGTCTTATTGCTATATCTTTATCTTTGTAAAGGGATCAGGGCCCTTTCTAATACCCTGCTTATCTAATCAAAAACAAATTCACATACAATAAAAGGGCTTCTAATACTTTAAGAAAATGTAACTATTAACTAGTGGAAATGACAACGGTTTTAACAATAATATAATTGAGATTGTTCCAATAGACAACATTTCTTTTAACCAAATAAATTAAATCTTGTGCATGGTAAAGTTTCTAACAGGTTATTTTTTGTTTGAATTTTTGTGTTTGAGAACCTATTACCCATTGTAATATTTCCCCATATCATCCCTATAATTTACCTCTAAGAATCCCCAGAGGGCTCCTAGGAAATTCCTATAGAGAAATCCTCTTTGGATTACTACATTTACATTCTACCTGGATAATAGTCTTCGTAAGAAAAGCAACAAAATTTTTTCAACAAATACTAATATATAGTTTTTTTTTGTGATTTTTTAAAATAATGTTTATTGTCTCTTATATTGCCTAATTCCTTCTTTTCATTCGATATATTTTTAAAAATTCCTCTGTTTTAACATACAGTTTAATCTATTTCTTTAATGGATGGTGTTGTCCATACTTGAAGTCTTTAGCAATTGGTGGATAATGGATGATCTAAATCTTCTTCCTATAAAAAATCATGCTTTCCTCCTCCTTGAAAATGGTAGATAGAATGCTCTCTATCCTTTATGATAACCTCAGAAAGTTCCTTATGTCTAGCTCTTGGTGATGACACGACTAGGAAGAAAATGACACCAAAAATAATATGAAGGGGAAAACAATGAAATTGAAAACTTTTCTTCTTTCGACCTTGCTATTTTCCTCTTCCTTTTTTTGATATCCAAACCACTGTTTGTATTTTTCACTTCCACCAAAACTAATATTATCACGTCCAACTTCATTATTTCTCTAGGAAACATTTTGGTTTTGTCTTCCACTATCACTGTCCCTTGAACTATGGGACCTCCAAGGAATTATAGAGTTTCATGTATGCTAAAATCACTTTGCTTCCCGATCACCTTCTCTTTTTCTATTCCCCTCATCTCTCCATTCTTCTTCTCAAGATCACTACACTCACTGTCCTCATTTAATATGCTCTAATCAACCATCCTCATTTAATGCCAATGTGAATGGTCCACGCTATGCCCATATGACATATCAAAACTTAATTGGTGACCCATTATTATGATCTCCAATGTCTTCTAATAATGTCTTCCTTAGAGGAGTGTTGGAGCATCAACTCTTACTGCTTTTCTCCTCACATTAATATTAATTAAGCTAGCCCACATAGCTTAACAAATTTCCATAAGGAAAGGTATTTAATTATTCAACATATTTAATATTTATCGTTATTAAAATTTTATTAAAGGTTTCAATAACATTTAAATATTATAATGTGTTACCAACTTCATTGAAATAATAATAATAGTGTTAATATGTTTATTTTATTTTATCTTTTTAGATATTCTTTAAATAATTAAAAAGAACTATAATTTGTCTATTCATTTTAATATTATTTATTATGATATTGATTTTCTTTCCTTACTATAATAATATTAATATTAGGATATAATGATATTTAATACCATTGGTATACACCTATGTTTACTTGTGCATACATAAACACTTCTATATGTAACCTTATAAGATGCAAATTCATTTTCAAAAATGAAGGGTGTGTGTTCATTTCATAGAGCTTGGGTGTATCTTATAGAGGCAAGGAAATGTATGCTAGTGATATAATTGAGATTTTTCTGTAGTTTCCTTTCCAACGTCAATAAATTATTAGCTATCCCCTTTAGTCACATGCACATAATACTTTAATTGTTACATGAAACTAAACAATCTTAATATATGTCCTTATTCTCTTAAAATCATGGCAATATATGGATTCTTGTGTAATAATTTTAAACTAATTTTATCACTTAATATTTTTATCTTAGAATTATTATGCAAGGTCATGCCTAAGACTATTAAACAAGTAAGTATACTATAAACCATATGAATTTTATTCCATAGGTGTGTTGTTACCACATGTTAGAAAATACCTACATGTATTATGGGGAATTGGCCAAGTGGCCTTACAAAGGGTTTATCATATATGATTTAGGGCCTAGGGTTAGGGATAGTGTTTAGGCTTTAGGGTATAGGGTTGAGTGTATAGGGTAGAGGGTTTAGGGTATTGGGTATAGGGTTTACAATGGAGGTTATAAGGTGTATGGTTGAGAGTGTATAGTTTAGGGTTGAGGGTATAAGGTACAAGGTTTAGGTTATAGGGTTTAGTGTATAGGGTTTATGGTTTAGGATTAAGGGTACATGGGATTGAGGGTTGAGAGTTAAGGATTTTTGGTATAGGGTCGAGGGTATAGGGTTTAGGGTTTAGGGTCAAGGGTATGGAGTTTATGGCTAAGAGTTTAGTGTATAGGCTTTAGGGCCTATGGTTGATGAATGGTGCTTAGGATTGAGGGTATAGGGTTAAGTCTATAGGGTATAGATTTTAGGGTTTCGGGTTGAGGGTATTTGGTATAGGGTCAAAACTATAGGGTTCCTGGTGGAGGGTAAAAATTTGAGGGTGTATATAGGGATATATATATGCATTGTGTGATAGAGGATTTGATCTTACATGGAGTAATAAAGGGATTATCTATCATTTGAGCCTTTGGAATATATGTACCAATAAATAAGATTAATTTTAAATATAATTGAGGCTAATATTTTGTGTAGTGTTCACAAGATTCCAACATAGTTATCAAGGTTATTCATTGGAATCCAACCCAATGAGTTTGTAACTTTATTTGTTCTTCCTTATGATGAGTGTTGAGATGAATATATTTAAGTTAACTAAACCACCTCTGATTTTGATTATTCTACAAAATTTCTTATATTTATATATAAATTTAAGAGGCTTATGATATATGTAAATAATAATGTCTTCCCCCAAGATATCATAATGGCATGTTATTTTTAGGCTTGCAAAATGGATATAAATCCTTGTTATACATGAGGTATCTATACATGTAGCATTAGATAAAATCTCACTACATGTTAGGAAATTGGATGAACATATTGAGTAAAAGATACCCCAAGTGCATATTGGAGGAAAATGTAGAGAGGGTTCCAACCTCTCAAAACTCACCTCAAATTCATAAGAAACCACTTCCTCAAATTAGATTCAAACAATGTGAAAACAACAAGATTGTAAATTTTTTATTGTCAACAATTACCAAGGTTACAAGAAATCAAAGCAAAATTAAATTACAATCATGGCAGCCCCTAAGAATGATATGAAACATCTGAAATCAAACTTTGAATTCTGAGACACTCAACAAAATTATTCATAGATATGGCCTCTTCAAACCCTCAACTTCTTGAAGCATCAATTTCTCTCTTTCTGCAATTTTCTCTAGAAAATCAAAACATAATGAACCTATAACCCTTGAAATATTATTTTCTACTTTATATATCTTCTCAAACCTGAAATAACCAAAAAATAATGTACACAACCCTCCCAATAAAAGAACTACGCTTGCAACAACCTTCAAATTCTAGCCAAGAATGGCTACCAAAACATAGTCCAAGTTGCTTGTAATCATCAAAAACAAACTCCAAAAACTACTCCAAAAACTTCTCCAAAAATATCCATGAAAATTTTGGGAAGAAACCTCCAAAAATTTCATGTCAAAAAACTTTATTAATATTAAAAATTCTTTCTTAGACCCAGTCCCACCAAAATTGCCAAAATGGGAGTCCATTTCTAGATTTTAGGGCAGTTTCTAATGTAACTCTTGCCAACTCACCTTGGCCGCCCACCTTTGCATGCATGATTTTAAAAAAAATTAAATGTATTATTCTAACTCATACTCCCTCCAAGACCCATACCCAAGAATATTTATTTCAAATTTTTAAAAGGTTAAATAACTTCCAAAATCCCCCTAAATTGTCTCCACACCCCAAAATTACAACAAGACAATAAAAGGGTAATTATTTAATATTTAACTTAGTATAACTAAATTACCTCACCAAGATAATCACCTACCAAACCTTAGGAAATAGAATTAAAATATTATTTTTTTGATGCGAGATAGCTTGCCAGCCACAGATGCTCTTACATCAGACACTCAGGGTAGGAAAAAATTTGTGAATAGGGATTCACAAAATGGAGTTGAGTGGTAGTACCAACCTTTCAGATTGCAATAAATTCTCAAAAACCTCTATCACAAAACTAGAAAAAATAATTTCTTCCTCCTCTTTTAGCACTTAGCCAGGAAATTTTTCATCTTCCTCCACCAAGTGTGCTCATTATTCCTCCTTCCTCTCATGGACTCACATCCACAATAGACCATCCTCCTCCTCCAAAGGCCTCCTCTTCTCCTCATATCCTTTGTGGGATCTAACCCACCACAAATCAACCACCTCCACCAAATCTCAAATGCACAATCTCTCTCACAACTTCTACATACATATATGCAACATGTGTAGTCCACTCTGTCACTACACAATCCTCCTTCTCTAACTCTTCTCATTTCAGCATGCAAATTCATTGTAAATTCAACATTACAAAACTCATTAAACTTTACCTCTATGAATTCTATTGTCACAACTTCCTCTTCCTCTTATGCAACTTGTCTCTCTTTTTCAAGGTTTACACCTTCAAGTTGATCCTACATAATTGCTACAAACTTTAATTGGCTCTCTTCTTTCATGCCTCCAACAATGCATGCTACAACTTTTTCATTACCATCTTCTAAATTCAGCAACATGTCCTCCAATGGAAAATTTATTTCTGCACTCTTTGCTTCTTCTTCCACAGCTACATCTTTCAACTTCACCTTCATCATGCCTTCAAAAAGACATGTCTTAGATGAAAGATCTTTCATATTTTCTTCTTTCTTATTATCCTCTTGCATGAGGATATCTCCTTTAATGTTGTATGCTAGAAATTCTGTTGTAACTTCTCTTTTTCTTGCAAGTAAAGTATTACAAAAAGGGTTATAAAAATTATGAGCCTCCAAAGTCTCTTCTCCCTCATCATCTTCTCATAACAAGGATCCATCATTTTCCTCTTCAACCTCATCATCAAATTTAATTTCATTTATGTTCACAATTTCAGAATGCAAACTTTCTTCATCTACTTCACATAGCTCACTCCATTCACATGCTATCATTGCAACTTGTGCCTCATTATCTTCTCCACTTGTGTGGGCTGCCCCCACATATTCTTCTTCATACTCAATCCTTACCAAAGGGTTGCAAAACTATTTCTTTCCCCTCTTCTTTTCACTATCCTCTTTCAAGTGAACTTTCTTCTTCCCATATTCCCACTTCCTCCTTAATCATCTATTCCAATAAACCTACTTCAACATGGAGTTTTTTAAATTCTTCACAATGCTTCCCATTTTCCACTTCTTCCCAATATTATTCCCAAAATAAAATTCTTACGGGCCTCATCATGACCCATCCCATCCTCTCTAGTATAGACTTCCTTACGTCCAATGATTTGTCTACACACAAATCACACACACCACCACAAGTCCTGGTGCAAACTACCTCACATCGATGCTTTTGCCTACACACTCAAGATATCCAGCTCTAATATCATTGATGTTGAGAGGGTTCCAAACTCTGAAAAATCACCTCATAAATCACTTCCTGAAATTGGATTCAAACAATGTTAAAAAAATAACAAGATTGTAATTTTTCTATTTCCAACAATTACCAAGGTTACATCAAATAAAAATAAATAAATTACAATCATGGCAGCCCCTGGGACTAATATAAAACATCTAAAATCAAAATTTGAAGTTTGAGACACTCAAAAAAATTGTTCACAGATATGGCCTCTTCAAACCCTCAACTTCTTGAAGCATCAATTTCTATTTTTCTATAATTTTCTCTAGAAAATCAAAACAAAATGAACTTATAACCTTTGAAATATTATTTGCTACTATAGATATCTTCTCAAACCTACAATAACCTCTAATAAAAACCATCCCATTAAAAGTGTTGAATGCACAAGACAACTAAGAGTGGGGGGTGAATCAATTATTCATTAAAACATCAAAACCCTCATTAATATAAAAATCCACATCAACTTTGTTAAACCTTAATCTGTTAGAATGATTTAGCATGAAAGAAAATAACACAAATTGAAACACATCAACACCATGCACAATAGAACACCATATTTACATGGAAAACCTAGGAAAAAACCATGATGAGGATTATCTCACAATATAAAGTAATTGCAACACCTTGAAAATAATGGCTCACGCTTGGAATGCAGAAGAAGAAGAAAGAAGAATGTTATGAGAAATCCATCTCAATGCAACAAAAATTCCACCACAACATCACCAACACATTCACAACCTTTCTAAATATTGTAGACACCTTCTACCACTTCTTCTAGTAGTCTAACTCATTAAGATCGCACCGTACACTTCACAAATTCACACTTCACAACCTCTATAATTCACATACACACACTACACAATATCCCTCCATCAACACAACACTTCATTTATACCCTCCTTCAACCTTGAAAACATTCTCCAAGGTCATATATGCACCCTCAACTCAGTAAATTCAAATTAGGTAGGCACCAAAACATTCCTCCTATGGTGGAAAGGGAATGAAGGAGGACCACATCGCATTAATCTTCATTTTGATCCTCAAAGATGACTTGCAAAACCATACAAAAACACTTGAACATAATTTGGAATATTCAAAAAATACCTCAAATCCAACAAATTCCTTTGCAACAACTTTCAATTAAAGAACAAACTCATCCTATACACCTAGTTAACCTTCCACATACTGTAACTCAAGAAATCAAGTTGTGGAGCACCAAACCAAGAAAAAATTCAACCAAAGGTAGATATGAACCTTATCAACACACTTCCCGAACTGCAAGACCAAAAACTGAACTATGGAGAAATGTGAAGCAAAACCATTTCTCCCAAATAGCACTACAATACATACTTCACACACTGGTGAACATAAATTTCTTTGAACAATGATCCAAACTAAGAAACTCTGGATATAACACCTATGAAAACCTTTGATCAACATACCCAAACCACACAAGCACATCTTCAACATAAAAGAAACGTGGAGAAAACCAGAACACCAATTTGTATGCCAAAACACCTCTACAACACACTATTTCCTCTTTTATTCAAATTTTCTTAAAATAACTTGGAAACCAAGCACCACAAACACACTCATCATCTTCAACACTTCCTCAACACCACCAAACCAACTACAAAACAAAAACTCAACCATACACATGCTTATCAAAGAAACACAAGAGGTTAACACTAGTAATGCTTACTAATGACAATATAATGAAACTAATCAAAGCAACACCACAAGTTCTCAACCATCAATAGACTTCCAACAATCACTAATAGAATTGATTGACATCAATGACAACACAAACATAAGCCTATTTAAATCAATGAAAACAATAATTACTCATACTGATATAAAACATTTAAAATCATACTTTGAAGTCTAAGACACTCAAAAAAATCATTCACAAATATGGCCTCTTCAAAACCTCAACTTCTTGAAGCATCAATTTCTCTCTTTCTGCAATTTTCTCTAGAAAATCAAAACATAATGAATATGTAACCCTTGAAATATTATTTTCTGTTATAGACATCTTATCAAACCTACAATAACCTGCAATAACAATGTCCACAACTATCCTAGTAAAATAAATATTCCTACAAAAACAAACTTCAAATTCTAGCCAAGAATGGCTACCAAAACATAGTCCAAATCTCTTGTAATAATAATAAAAAAAGCTCCAAAAACTTCTAAAAAAAAATCCATGACCAATTTGGGAAGACACCTCCAAAAAAAGAATTCCAAAAACCTTTAGTAATATTAAAAATGCTTTCTTAGAGCCACTCCCACCAAAATTTCCAAAATGGGAGTCCATTCCTAGATTTTAGGACAATTTCTAATGTAACTCTTGCCAACTCACCTTGGGCACCCACCTTTGCATGCATGATTTTAGGAAGTTTTAAATGCATAATTCCAACTCATACTCCCTCCAAGACCCACAACTAAGAATATTTATTGCTAATTTTTGAAAATTTAAATAATTTCCAAAATCCCCCTAAATTTTCTCCACACCCCAAAATTGCAACAAGATAATAAAAGAGTAATTATTTAACATTTAACTTAGTCTAAATTTGCAAATTACCTCACCAAGCTAATCAACTACCAAACCTTAGGAAATTTAATTAAAATATTATTTTTGATGCAAGATAGCTTGCCAGCCATGGATGCTCCTACATCAGATGACCATATTGAGTCAAAGCTACTCCAAGTGCATATTTGGAGGCATCAACCTCAATTTCAAAGGACTATTTCAAATTAATAATAACTAATGTAGGTCTTAAATAAATTATCTACTTCAATTGTGTGAATGTTTGTTAAAGTCTCTTTATCCAAGGGAATCTTTCTTTTACTCTCACTTGAATGCTTGGTTCATAGGTCATGCCAAGTGTGAGAATCCCAGTTACTCAAAACTCTAATAAAATTTGGATGATCCTAAAAGTATCTAATGTTTTATGTTATTTTTATAAGGTGGACAATCTCTATACCTCTATCTTTTTAGGGTCCGTATAAACAAAATCATTGTTCATAATGTATCTAAGGTACTAAATCCTTTCGATACTAAAGGAATGTTTTTCTAAATTGTTATCATAGAGCCCATGTTATTGTAGAGTTGAAAGTATCTATTGAACATGATTAGATGTTCCTCCTAGGTATTGCTTAATATGTGTATATTATATAAATAGAAAAAATATAAAAGAAAATAGTGAGAGGCCCAAGTGCATCATTCATCACTCACATGAAGGTGGAAAGTGTATTGTCCAAACCAAAGAGCAAGGCTATCCATTTGAAAAAACCATTTGGATTTGAATGTATTATCTCAAAATTCTAATGAATCAATGGTAACTTGGTGGTACCCAAAATTAGTGGAAAATTATCCCCCTTAAGTTGATCCAAGAGACCATCAATGCAAGGAGTTGGATACCCATTCATTATAGTGATCATGATCAAAGCTCATTTGTCAATGTAGAGGAATAAATTTCCATCTTTCTTCTTAGAAAGAGTAATTAATTTTTTATAGGGTGAGGCACTTGGTCAAATGTGCCCCTTTTGAATCAACTCCTAAATCTATCATTTTATTTCCTCATTCTCTAAGATTCATCTTCTAGATCTAGTGGCTCATTTGGTAATGGTATCCCTAATGAGACAAATCAAATGTTGTATGTGATGGTGTAGGATTTTGATCAGTTAGTGAAGTAAATACATATTATCAATTCTTTTTATTTAAGAACGCGGTAAACGCTTTAATTCGAGCTATGAACCATTACAACCACTTAACGGGGTTTGAACCTTGGTGGCAAGAACAACAATTCCACCTATAAACTCATCACAACATGCCACACACCGCAAATACATATTGATTACCTTTTAATAATATATTCCATCTACTTATTTTTTTGTATTCATAATGGTTGTTTTGGCATGAGTGGTTACTACAACTCCGATCTTACCTCATTAGGTTGCAGTTCTAATATAAATGCTCTATATTGATAAATAACATGTTGACATTATTTTAAAACAATCAAAGATATAATATTTACAAATTAATTCTACTATTTGATACTTTAATTCACCTAACTCATCTACCTACCTAAATATTTTACCCTTAGCTCACTCATCCCATAGACTATTGTTATGGGTGCAATGTTTTCTATAGGTTCAATCTATAAAAAAAAATAGTAGATATCAAAATAATTACTTCTACTTTTATCAATGAATTGTAGATCCTTCCCATTCACCCACATCTATGAGTGGAATAGGAGTTCCTTGTCCTCTTCAAGTAGCACTTCTAGGTTGAGGATATAAGGTATAGGGTTGAGGGTGTAGGGTTGAGGGTTGAGGGTATTGGGTTTATGGTTTATGGTATAAGGTATAGGATTGAGGGTATAGGGTATAGGGTATAGGGTATAGGGTATAGGGTATAGGGTATAGGGTATAGGGTTGAGAATATAGGGTTTAGGGTTGATGATATTGGGTACATAGGGTTGAGGGTATAGGGTATAGGCCGGGCATCGGGTATAGGTCGAGGGCAAGGTTTAGGGTTGGGGATATAAGGTACAGGATTGGCGGTGGGTTGTGGGTCGGGATTGAGGCCCAGCACATACCCTTTAGGGCCCAGGGGTTGAGGGATAAGCCTTTAGGGTTCATTATATAGGGTACAGGATTTAGGGTTGAGGATATTAGGTATAGGGTTGATGATATTAGGTTTATGGTTAAGGGCACAAGGTATGGTAGCCTATGGTGCAGGAGCACCTAGGAAACACTAGGCAGTTACACTAGGCAATTAGGAAATCTAGGATGAATTTTTGTTTTTGATGTGTTACCATGAAGGTCATGTTGACCATTGAGTAGAGGAGATAGCTTAGGGATATTTTTGATCTCTAGGATATGAATTGAGGAAGGGTGGATGAGTTTAGAAACTCATTAAATTACTTAGTTTACTAGAAATTGGCAAAAGTTGCAAAATGGTGCATTTTGCAACTTTGCCACAATGTAACTGACATGTCCGACCAAGGGGAGGCATAACTACTTTTGTTGACCTATATAGGGTGTGCCTCGACCTGAGAGCAAGGTTGGAAGCATTATACTTTGATTGGAGTTTTTGAATTCAAGAAAAGACAGTGGTGTTTTAGTGTGAATTTCTAGTTTTGTCTCAAAGTAGAGCTTTAATGGATTGAAATTGTTACTGTATTGTACGTAGGATGTAGTATACTGATAGGTTAAGCTTTGTGTGGCATTTAGATAGTTTTCCAATTCAATTTCAAGCATTGTTGTAAATAGTTTTGTTTTCTTGTTGTTGTTGGTCTGAACCAAACAGTTTTGAAGAAATGGAGTGTTAGTTCACTTTCCCACCATACAAATTGTACGGCCCTTTGGGAACAGTGACTAGACTCCATGGTTGTAAATATGGTAGGGTCTAGGTTCCTTGAAAGCACATGAGTTGTTAGAAAAGTCTTGCCCTAGGTGAGCCAGGAAGGTGCCCAGCTAGGAAGACTTATGTGCAAAGCACATAATTTGCAGGGGTGATAGATTCTTGACAAATTTCCTTTTGAAGAAGGCAGGTGTGGGTCTTGCCAAGACCTGGTAATTAGGATGAAACTCCATCAGTCCATCTGGTGCAAGGAATACTTAACAGTTTGAGAGCAGCCAAAAAATGGCTTAAAAACCCTAGTTTTGCCCATTTTCAAGTTAAGGCTTTGTACGGGCAGTTAAGACCCAAGACCTAAAAAATCTTTGAGAGGTGTTCACATGAGCCAGGAACCTCAAAGAAAGATTGGGGGTTCTTTGGAGAGATTTAGAGAACCAACCTGTTTTCTCGGAGAAGGAGACCTAATTGGGGCTCCTAAGGCTAGTAGCCTTTTCAAGACCTAAATGAGGATTTGGTGAAAGCGACCAAGAATTGGAGTCAGGTGGATCTTCAAGAACCATAGTAGGATGGATTGAAGTCTTTTGAAGCACCTCCACACTCCTGTAAGGTTTAATTCTTTAATTTGGAGGTTTGTAGCCTTTAGGGTGGATTAAGGGCTAAGGTTAGAGTTGCAAGTTTGCACCAAGATTTGACTTGGTAGAAAGAATTTGTGTTGATAGTTGGAGTTGGCCAAGCAAGACCAGGGGATCCTAAGTACTAGAAGGTCCTATAGGTTAAACTGGTGGAGTGAGACACCTTAGAGGTCTTCCAAGCAAGACCTAGAGCATGAATCAGTGATTGATTCACCCAACCTCCCTATCAGATTGTTAATGTGAGCAACAAAAGATTTGGGATAGAATGTATATGTCAAAGGTTAAGTCTAGTGGTTCCCACTGACATGGTGACAAATGCACTGGCCAAGAAGTTCTAAGAACAAGAGGAAGACATTGTGGGCTACTGAGGGAAAGAATAGCCCAACTCTGGAGCAAGTAATGAGTAATGTGAAGCCAGCGTGAAGGGAAATTAAAGAAAGAAGAGGGTGCAGGAAGACAAGATCCTTGAACCGACCCTATTTTGCAAGAAGAGCCTTCTTGAAGGCATTTGCTTTGAGTGAAAAGCACTGGAAGGCATACCATTGTTTAGTGGGAAAATGGAAGCTAATCTAGTCATGGATTGGATAGAGGGAATGGAAAACCATTTTGAGTGTGATGGGGTCACTGAAGCATAGAAGGTGAAGGTGGCCAAATCAAGATTGAGAGGTTCTGCCTTGACATGGTGGAAGTTCATTCAGATAGAGAGGGAAAAGGAAGGCAAGAAGCCTATCTCTACTTGGAAAGGTATGGTTGGAAAAGTGAGAGAAGCATACATGCCAGATGATTATGAAATTTAGTTGCACAAGAAAAGATAGAGTTTGAGGCAAAAAGACCAAGATGTGAACTCTTACAATGAGGAGTTTCCAAAACTTTTACCAGGGTCTAATGTTAACAGGATGAAAGTCTTAAGGTGGCTAGATACCTTAATGGATTGAAGTGGAACATTCAAGAGTGAGATGACCCCTTCTAAGTCCTAAGACAGTACACCAATGTTACCAATTAGATATTAAGATTGAGGAAAGAAGCAAGAGGAAATAAGAACAGGCTTCTAAGAGTAGAGGAAGAGGCAGAGATCAAAGAGGACATAGAGGTGGATACCAAGGTAGAGGGATTGAACAAAGAAACCAAGGAGATTCTAAACTCACAGAGCATGGAGGTGAAACAACTTCTAGAGGAGGCTATGGAAGAGGTAGAGGACCTCAAGGAGGTTCAAATAGAGGAAGAGGAGCAGGCAGAAGTAACTCATACTTTGCTAGTATGAAGTGTTACAACTGTGGTCAAGTAGGTCATCCAGCTTATAGGTGCCTAGAGAAAGCATCTTCATCAAATACTAAGAAGAGAGTGGCATATGCACAAGAGGACACCATGAGTACCAAATCACCAGAGGTTAGTCACATTGAATCAGAAATGGGGGAGAAATTGATGTTTAGAAGAGTTTTGATCAGACAACCGGTCAAGGAAGAGCCAAAGCAAAGGGGAGCCTTATTAAGGGCAAGATGCAAAATACTTGGGAAGGTGTGCAAGGTTATAGTGGACTCAGGGTCTACTGACAACATAATCTTTGAGGAGGCAGTAAGGAAGTTGAAATTGGAGAAAATACCCCACACTAATCCCTACAAGGTGACATGGTTGAACAAAGGACAAAGTGTTCTTGTCAATGAGAAAACAACGGTGGAGTTCTCCATTGGAGGGTACAAGGATAAGTTGATTTGTGATGTGTTACCCATGGATGCATGCCATCTTCTATTGGGTAGGCCATGGAAGTATGACAGAGGTGCCATCTATGATGGAAAGGAAAATACTATCTCATTCAAGAAGGATGGGAAAACATTCAAACTGCAGTCACTATTAGATGAGGAAGAAGGATAGTCAAAGACCCCTAGTGTCTTATTAAGCAGTGGAAAGGAGTTCCTTAACACTCTACATCAAGGAGGTGAAGGATATGTGGTTATGGTGCAACCCAAGGAAGAAGACAAAGCAAAGAAAATAGTCATACCCAGAGCAGTCCAGAAGTTGCTTGAGAAGTATAAGGACATAGTCAGTGATGGAACACTAGCAACTTTACCTCCACAGAGAGCCATTAGCCATCAGATTGACTTCATACTAGGAGCTTCATTGCCAAACAAAGCAGCTTACAAGCTTACACCGGATCAGAACCTAGAGGTAGCTAGACAAGTGTAGGATTTGTTGGATCAAGGATTAATTAGGAATAGCATCAACCCATGTGTAGTACCAGTGGTCTTAGCATCCAAGAAAGGTGGTAAGTGGAGGCTATGCACTGATTCTAGAGCTATAAATAGAATCACAATCAGGTATAGGTTTCCTATTCCTAGGATTGAGGACTTGATGGATTGTCTTGGAGGAGCTCAGTACTACACCAAGTTGGATCTCAAAAGTGGATACCACCAGATTAGAATCAAGGATGGAGATGAGTGGAAGATAGCCTTTAAGACAACTGATGGGTTGTATGAGTGGAGAGTTATGCCATTTGGCCTCTCTAATGCCCCTAGCACATTCATGAGGCTCATGAATGAAGTGCTCAAAGACTTTACAGGGATATTTGTGGTGGTATATCTTGATGATATACTCATCTTTAGCAAGACAATAGAAGAACATCTAAAGCATGTGGAGATTGTACTTAAAAGGTTGCAAGAGGAGAAGTTAGCCATCAACCTAGAGAAATGTGAGTTCTTCAAACAAGAGCTTGTGTATTTGGGGTTTGTAGTATCCCAAGGATCATTGAAGATGGATCCAAGCAAGGTGGAAGCTATCCTAAACTGGCCTACACCAACCACAGGGACAGAGGTAAGAAGTTTTCATGGATTGGCTCAGTTTTATAGGAAGTTTATAAGAAATTTTAGTGGCATATGTGCACCAGTCCTAGATACAATCAAAGGTGGCTTAAAGACTAAGTTTAAATGGACTCAAAAAGTTGAGAAAGCTTTTGAGAAACTAAAACAAGAAGTGGCAACTCAACCTATTCTTTTATTACCTAGTTTTGACAAGTTGTTTACTATGGAATGTGATGCTAGTGGAATTGCAGTAGGAGGAGTGCTAAGCCAAGAAGGTAGGCCTATATATTTCTTTAGTGAAAAGCTTAATGAAGCTAAGAAAAAGTATTCTACCTATGACCTAGAACTCTATGCTCTAGTACAATCACTTAGGAAGTGGAGGCATTATCTCCTACCTAAAGAGTTTGTAGTGTTTACTGACAATCAAGCACTTAGCTACATCAAAACTCAAGAGAAATTGAGCAATAGACATTTGAAGTGGATGGAGTATCTTCAAGCTTTCACTTTCACCATCAAGCACAAGAAGGGACAGTTGAACAAGGTGGCAGATGTACTAAGTAGAAGATTGCTGACAGTGCAAGAGATACAAGTAAAGAGCATTGGGATAGAGAGTTTCAAGGATCTCTATGGGGAAGATGAAGACTTCTCGGAAGCATACAAGGTATGTTCTAACTTTGAGAATCACTTTCATAGTCAATACTCAGAGTATACATTGCAAAGTGGATTGTTATTCAAGGGAAATCAGTTGTGTGTTCCAAGAGGATCAATGAGAGAGAATCTCATCCAAGAGAAGCACAATGGTAGTCTTAGTGGTCATTTTGGCATCAACAAGACAATGGAACTAGTGCAAAGGTTCTACTATTGGCCCAAGTTGCCAAGGGATGTCAGGAGGTATGTGGAGCAGTGTGTAGATTGTATGAAAGCCAAAGGGGGAGCTAGTAATGCAGGTTTGTATCAACCTCTACCCATTCCCAACAGACCATGGGAGTGTGTTAGCATGGATTTTGTTGTAGGACTCCCTAAGACTAAGATAGGGTTTGATAGTGTCTATGTGGTGGTAGATAGATTCAGCAAGATGAGTCACTTTATCCCTTGCAAGACCACACATGATGCTAGCTACATTGCTCACCTTTTCTTCAAGGAAATTGTAAGGATCCATGGATTTCCTTTGAGCATTGTATCAGATAGGGATGTGAAGTTCATGAGTCATTTTTGGAAGACTCTATGGAATAGATTAGGTACCAACCTGTCTTTTGGATCAGCTTACCATCCTCAGACCGATGGGAAAATAGAGGTGGTTAATAGGGTGTCAATTAACCTTCTAAGATTCCTAACCAAAGAGTATGGATAGACATGGGACTTGGTCATATCATAGGCTGAGTATGCATACAATGACAGTGTGAACAGGACTACAGGGAAGAGTCCTTTTGAAATAGTGTATGGAATGCACCCAAGAGGTGTGTGTGAGCTCAGGGATCTAGGAGCTATGGAGCATAGGAGTGGACATGCAAAGGATTTCTCTTAGACCATGAAGGAGATTCAGGAGCAAGTGAAGAAGATAGTCACCGAGGCTACTCAAAAGTTGAAAGAGAAGGTGGATTTATCTAGAAAGGATCTACAATTTGCAGTAGGAGACTATGTTATGGTCAACAAATCTAGGTTGCAGAAGGGGATATCAACCAAATTGCAGATGAAAAGAGTGGGACCATGTAAGGTATTAGCCAAATATGGGAAGAATGCCTACAAGGTGGAATTACTTGCAGATTTAGGCATCTCTCTAGTGTTCAATGTAGCTAATCTGATCAGATATAAGGGAACAGTCACTAACATGAATTAGAACAGTAGGGATATCTTCAAGGATGTGAGCAACATAGCCTTACCTACTCAAGATAAGCTACAAGCAGAGAGAATCTTGGAGTCAAGGATGAAGAAGTCTACCCGGCATAAGGAATACTTGGAACATCTCATCAAATGGAGGGACAAACTAGACTTGGAGGCTACATGGGTGGATGAAGCTTAGTTTAAGAAGTAGGGCATTGATGTGTCACTAATCTCTCCTCACATTCCTTAGTGTTTGTACAGAGAGGGGGAGAATGGTGAAGGAGCACCTAGGAAACACTAGGCAGTTACACTAGGCAATTAGGAAATCTAGGATGAATTTTTGTTTTTGATGTGTTACCATGAAGGTCATGTTGACCATTGAGTAGAGGAGATAGCTTAGGGATATGTTTGATCCCTAGGATAGAAATTGAGGAAGGGTGGATGAGTTTAGAAACTCATTTTACTTAGTTTACTGGAAATTGGCAAAATTTGCAAAATGGTGCATTTTGCAACTTTGCCACAATGTAACTGACATGTCCGACCAAGGGGAGGCATAACTACTTTTTTTGACCTATATAGGGTGTTCCTCGACCTGAGAGCAGGGTTGGAAGCATTTTACTTTGATTGGAGTTTTTGAATTCAAGAAAAGACAGTGGTGTTTTAGTGTGAATTTCTGGTTTTGTCTCAAAGTAGAGCTTTAATGGATTGAAATAGTTACTGTATTGTACGTAGGATGTAGTGTACTGATAGGTTAAGCCCTTTGTGGTAGCAATTTATATTTCTAGTTCAATTTCAAGCATGTTGTAAATAGTTTTGTTTTCTTGCTGTTGCTGGTCTGAACCAGACAGTTTTGTAGAAATGGAATGTTAGTTCACTTTCCCACCGTACAAATTGTACGACCCTTTGGGAATAGTGACTAGACTCCATGGTTGTAAATATGGTAGGGTCTAGGTTCCTTGAAAGCACATGAGCTGTTAGAAAAGTCTTGCCCTAGGCGAGCCAGGAAGGTGCCCGGCTAGGAAGACTTATGTGTAGAGCACATAACTTGCAGGGGTGATAGATTCTTGAAAAATTTCCTATTGGAGAAGGTAGGTGTGGGTCTTTCCAAGACCTGGTAATCAGGAGGAAACTCCATCAGTCCATCTGGTGTGAGGAATACTTAACAGTTTGAGAGCAACCAGAAAATGGCTTAAAAACCCTAGTTTTTCCCATTTTCAAGTTAAGGCTTTGTACGGGCAATTAAGACCTAAGACCTCAAAAATATTTGAGAGGTGTTCACATGAGCTAGGAATCTCAAAGAAAGATTGGGGGTTCTTTGGAGAGATTTAGAGAACCAACCTATTTTCTCAGAGAAGGAGACCTAATTGGGGCTCCTAGGGCTAGTAGCCTTTTCAAGACCTAAATGAGGGTTTGGTGAAAGCGACCAAGAATTGGAGTCAAGTGGACCTTCAAGAACCATAGTAGGATGGATTGAAGTCTTTTGAAGCACCTCCACATCCCTGCAAAGTTTAATTCTTTAATTTGGAGGTTTGTAGCCTTTAGGGTGGATTAAGGGCTAAGGTTAGAGTTGCAAGTTTGCACCAAGATTTGACTTGGTAGAAAGAATTTGTGTTGATAGTTGGGGTTGGAAAAGCAAAACCAGGGGATCCTAAGTACTAGAAGGTCCTATAGGTTAAACTGGTGGAGTGAGGAACCTTAGAGGTCTTCCAAACAAGACCTAGAGCATGAATCAGTGATTGATTCACCCAACCTCCCTATCAGATTTGCACGCAGGTAGCAAAAAGATTTGGATATAGAATAATATATGTTAGAGTTTGAGTCTAGTGGTTCTACTGACATGGTGAAAAATGCAGAATTGGCCAAGAAGGTCGAAGAATAGGAGGAAGACAATAGGCTATTGAGGGAAAGAATAGCTCAACTTGAGCAAGCAATGCAATGTGCGCTTGGAAGGAAGGGTACCAAAGAAAGTAAGAGGGTGCGAGGGAAGACAAGATCCCTTGAAACCTAATCCCTGGTTTGGTAAAGAAGAGCCTTCTTGGAAGGCATTGGAAGGCTTCGGAGGAAAGCACTTGAAGGCATGCTCCATTGTTTAGTGGAAATGGAAATGGGTCTAGTCATGGATTTCATTAGAGGGAATGGAAACCATTTTGAATGTGGGAGGGAGCCATTGAAGCCAAAAGGTAAGGTGGCCAAACTCAAGATCGGAGGAGGTCTTGGCCTTGACATGGTGGAAGTTCATTCAAACAAAGAGAGAAAAGGAAGGCAAGAAACCTATTTCCACTTGGAAGTGAATGGTTTCCAAAGTGAGAGAAGCATACATGCCAAATGATTATGAGATTCAGTTGCATAAGAAAAGACAAAGCTTGAGACAAAGAGACCAAGATGTGAATTCTTATACTGAGGAGTTTCAAAAACTTTTCATGAGGTCTAATGTTACGGAGGATGAAAGTCTTAAGGTGGCTAGATACCTTAACGGTTTGAAGTGGAACATTCAAGAGGAGATGACTCTTCTAAGTCCCAAGAGCTGCACCAACAAAAGCACAATTGGCTAAAAGATTTGAAGAGAGGGAGTAAGAGGAAACAAGAACAGCTCTGGGAGAGCATAGGAAAAAGGTGAGGATCAAAGAGATACAGAGGTAGGATATCAAGGTAGAGGGACTGAACAAAGAAATCAGGGAGAGTCTAAACTCACAGAGCATGGAAGTGAGACAACTTCTAGAGGAGGCTATGGAAGAGGTAGAGGACCCCAAGGAGGTTCAAATAGAGGAAGAGGAGCAGGCAAAAGTAGCTCATACTTTGCCAATATGAAATGTTATAACTATGGTCAAGTAGGTCATCCAGCTTATAGGTGCCCGGATAAAGCATCTTCATCAAATACTGAGAAGAGAGTGGCATATGTACAAGAGCACACCATGAGTTACAAATCATTAGGGGTTAGTCACATTCAATCAGAAATGGGGGAGAATCTGATGTTTAGAAGAGTTTTGATTAGACAATCAGTCAAGGAAGAGCCAAAGCAAAGAAGAGCCTTATTTAGAGTGAGATGAAAAATACTTGGGAAAGTATGCAAGGTTATTGTGGATTCAGGTTCAACTAATAACATCATCTCTGAGGAGGCAGTAAGGAAGTTGAAATTAGAGAAAATACCCCACACTAATCCCTACAAGGTGACATGGTTGAACAAAGGATAGATTGTTCTAGTCAATGAGCAAACAACGGTGGAGTTCTCCATTGGAGGGTACAAGGATAAGTTGATTTGTGATGTGTTACCCATGGATGCATGCCATCTTCTATTGGGCAGACCATGGTAGTATGAAAAAGGTTCCATCTATGATGGAAAGGAAAATACTATCTCATTCAAAAAGGATGGAAAGATATTCAAGTTGCGTACCACCTGCCGATGAAGAAGAAGGAAAGTCAAAGACCCCTAGTGTCTTATTATGAAGTGACAAGAGTTCTCAAACACCCTACACTGCTGAAGGATATGTGGTTAAGTGGTGCAAACCCAAGGAAGCATGGAAGACAAAGCAGAAAACAACTCATACCCGCGAACAGAAGTTATGTTTGAGAAGCGGCGGCGGATTATTAGTGAGTGATGGTGCACCAGCAACCTTACCTCCAAAGAGAGCCATTAGCCATCAAATTGACTTCATACTAGGAGCTTCATTGCCAAATAAAGCAGCTTATAAGCTCACACCGGATCAGAATCTAGAGGTGGCTAGACAAGTGCAGGAGTTGTTGGATCAAGGATTAATTAGGAAGAGCATCAACCCATGTGCAGTACCAGTGGTCTTGGCATCCAAGAAAGGTGGTAAGTGGAGGTTATGCACTGATTCTAGAGCTATAAATAGAATCACAATCAGGTATAGGTTTCCTATTCCTAGGATTGAGGACTTGATGGATTGTCTTGGAGGAGCTCAGTACTACACCAAGTTGGATCTCAAAAGTGGATACCACCAGATCAGAATTAAGGATGGAGATGAGTGGAAGACAGCCTTTAAGACAACTGATGGGTTGTATGAGTGGAGAGTTATGCCATTTGGCCTCTCTAATGCCCCTAGCACATTCATGAGGCTCATGAATGAAGTGCTAAAGGATTTCATAGGGTTATTTGTGGTGGTGTATCTAGATGACATACTCATCTTTAGCAAGATAGCAGAAGAACATCTAAAGCATGTGGAGTTGGTTCTTAAAAGGTTGCAGGAGGAGAGGTTAGCCATCAACCTAGAAAAGTGTGAGTTCTTCAAACAAGAGCTTGTGTATTTGGGGTTTGTAGTATCCCAAGGATCATTGAAGGATCCATAAAGGCAGGAAGCTATCCTAAACCTGGGCTCTGCCACCCAAACCGGGACAGAGGTAAGAAGTTTTCATGGATTGGCTTTCTTAGTTTTATAGGGAATTTAGAAATCCATAGGCATATGTGCACCAAATTCTACATACAACTAAAGGTGGTTTAAAGATCTGTTTAAGTGGACTCAAGAAGCTGAGAAAAGTTTTGAGAAACTAAAACAAGAAGTGGCAACTCAACCTATTCTTTATTACCTAGTTTTGATAAGTTGTTTCTATGGAATGTGATGCTGAAATCTCAAGGGGAGGGAGTGCTAAGCCAAGAAGGCAAGCCTATAGCTTTTAGTGAAAAAATATTAATGAAGCTAAGAAAAAGTATTCTACCTATGACCTAGAACTCTATGCTCTAGTACAGTCACTTAGGAAATGGAGGCATTATCTCCTACCTAAAGAGTTTGTAGTGTTTACTGACAATCAAGCACTTAGCTACATCAACACTCAAGAGAAATTGAGCAATAGACATTTGAAGTGGATGGAGGATCTTCAAGCTTTCACTTTCACCATCAAGCACAAGAAGGGATAGTTGAACAAGGTGGCAGATGCACTAAGTAGAAGATTATTGACAGTGCAAGAGATACAAGTAAAGAGCATTGGAATAGAGAGTTTCAAAGATCTCTATGGGGAAGATGAAGACTTCTCGGAAGCATACAAGGTATGTTTTGACTTTGAGAATCACTTTCATAGTCAATACTCGGAGTATACATTGCAAAGTGGATTGTTATTCAAGGGAAATTAGTTGTGTGTTCCAAGAGGATCAATGAGAGAGAATCTCATCCAGGAGAAGCACAATGGTAGTCTTAGTGGTCATTTTGGCATCAACAAGACAATGGAACTAGTACAAAGGTTCTACCTATATTTTCAACAGCTGCCAAGGGATGTCGAGGTATGTGGAGTATGTGTAAATCTGTATGAGCTTCGGGGAGCTAGTAATGTAGGTTTGTATCAACTCTCTACCCATTCCTAAATGCACTCATGGGAGTGTGTTACACAAGTAGGATTTTGTTGTAGGACTCCCTAAGACAAAAACAAGGTTTGATAGTGTCTATGTGGTGGTAGATAGATTCAACAAGATGAGTCACTTTATCCCTTGCAATACCACACATGATGCTAGCTACATTGCTCACCTTTTCTTCAAGGAAATTGTAAGGATCCATGGATTGCCTTTGAGCATTGTATCGGATAGGGATGTGAAGTTTATGAGTCATTTTTGGAAGACTCTATGGAGCAGATTAGGTACCAACCTATCTTTTGGATCAACTTACCATCCTCAGACCAATGGGAAAATAGAGATGGTTAATAGGGTGTTAGGTAACCTTCTAAGATGCCTAACCAAAGAGTATGGATAGACATGGGACTTGGTCATATCATAGGCTGAGTATGCATACAATGACAGTGTGAATAGGACTACAGGGAAGAGTCCTTTTGAAATAGTGTATGGAATGCACCCAAGAGGTGTGTGTGAGCTCAGGGATCTAGGAGCTATGGAGCATAGGAGTGGACATGCAGAGGATTTCTCTCAGACCATGAAGGAGATTCAGGAGCAGGTGAAGAAGACAGTCACCGAGGCTACTCAAAAGTTGAAAGAGAAGGTGGATTTATCTAGAAAGGATCTACAATTTGCAGTAGGAGACTATGTTATGGTCCACCTCAACAAATCTAGGTTGCAAAAGGGGATATCAACCAAATTGCAGATGAAAAGAGTGGGACCATGTAAGGTATTAGCCAAATATGGGAAGAATGCCTACAAGGTGGAATTACCTGCAGATTTAGGCATCTCTCTAGTGTTCAATGTAGATGATCTGATCAGATATAAGGGAAAAATCACTGACATGGATCAGAACAGTCGGGATATCTTCAAGGATGTGAGCAACATAGCATTACCTAATCAAGATAAGCTACAAGCAGAGAGAATCTTGGAGTCAAGGGTGAAGAAGTCTACCTGGCATAAGGAATACTTGGAACATCTCATCAAATGGAGGGACAAACCAGACTCGGAGGCTACATGGGTGGATGAAGCTCAGTTTAAGAAGCAGGGCATTGATGTGTCACTGATCTCTCCTCACATTCCTTAGTGTTTGTGCAGAGAGGGGGAGAATGGTGCAGGAGCACCTAAGAAACACTAGACAGTTACACTAGGCAATTAGGAAATCTAGGATGAATTTTTGTTTTTGATGTGTTACCATGAAGGTCATGTTGACCATTGAGTAGAGGAGATAGCTTAGGGATGTGTTTGATCTCTAGGATAGAAATTGAGGAAGGGTGGATGAGTTTAGAAACTCATCTTACTGAGTTTATTAGAAAATGGAAAAAGTTGCAAAATGGTGCATTTTGCAACTTTTCCAAAATGTAACTGACATGTCCAACCAAGGGGATGCATAACTACTTTTGTTGACCTATATAGGGTGTGCCTCGACTTGAGAGCAGGGTTGGAAGCATTTTACTTTGATTGGGGTTTTTGAATTCAAGAAAAGACAGTGGTGTTTTAGTGTGAATTTCTAATTTTGTCTCAAAGTAGAGCTTTAATGGATTGAAATTGTTACTGTGTTGTACATAGGATGTAGTGTACTGATAGGTTAAGCTCTATGTGGTAGCAATTTAGATTTCTAGTTCAGTTTCAAGCATTATAGTAGGTAGTTGTTTCTTTGCATTTGCTGATCTGACAGTTTGTTGGTAGAAAATGGAGGTTTAGGTCACATTCCCACTGTACATAATGTACGGCCTCTTGGGAATTGTGACTAGACTCCATGATTGTAAATATGGTAGGGTTAGGAGTCATTAGAAGTCAGGGTGCCACTATGGAAGTCTTCTCCTAGGCGAGCCAGGAAGTGTCCAGCTAGGGAAGACAAGGAGTGCAAAGAACTTTGATTTGCAAGGGTGATCATTTCCTGTCAACTCACAGTGTGGAGAGGGTAACCAGATGCCTTGCAAAGGCTTAGCATGAAGGAGGAAGCTCCACCAATCCATTTGGTGAGAGAAACTCATGATAGTCTGTTGTGTGGTCAGGAAATGGCTTAAAAAAAGGCCTAATTTGCTAATTGAGGGTTATAGCTGTGTACGGACAGTTGAGGGTTAAGACCTCTAAAATCTTTGAGGGATGGGCATAAGGATCAGGAACCCTAAGGGAAGATTCTGTGTTCTTTGGGAAACTTAGGAGAACAACCCTGTTTTCTCAAAGAAGAAGACCAATTGGGGGCTCCTAGGCTAGAAGTCTTTTTAACCCTAAATGAGGGTTTGGTGGAAGCAATGACAAGATGGAGTTAGGAGGATCCTTCAAAGCCATGATGGGATGGAAAGAACCTGTTAGAAACCTCTCCACACCCCTGCAAAGCTAAGTTCAAGGTTTGGAGTAGAATAGCCTTTAGGGTGGATTAAAGGCTAAGGAAGAGTTGGAGACATTGCACCAAGATTGACTTGGTAGGTTGATTTGTGATGGTAGTGGGGTTGGAAAAGAGAACCAGGGGAACCTAACCTAGAAGAATGTCCTATAGGTTAAGGTGGTGAAGCAAGACACCAAGGAGGTCTTGCAAGGAAGACCCTAGGCGAGGTCAGTTCCTCAACCTCCCTATCGGCCATGATCCCTAATTGGTAAGATTTATTAATGCACAACCTCTCTAATGAGTATAATTTTTTGAGGGATTTGAAACAATTAATCTAGAACCATTGATTAGAACTAAACATATTATATTACACTCTAACAAAACTTCAATTGGAACTTAGGTAATCTAGACTATTTATAAAAATGGGGAATTATAGTTATTCCCCTACAAGTTTTTATATTGGTAAACTATGAAATTATAAATTGGTAAAAGGTATAAAGTGGTAATAAATTAGAATTAAAATGCAAACATTGGTGAAGGTTTATCTAATTATCTTTTATATATAGGACCTTTAGAAAAATAAAGGGCCTCATTCATGGTGGATATGACACCAACAAAGAAAGCTAGGGAGCATGGTGATAATGATGTGAAAATGTCATACCTAGAGCTATGAAGTAGAATTAATATATTTTATATCTTAAAATCTTAATATAATTAGGTGCTTCTTACTATTTTGTATCACCTTAGATAGTTTAGAAATTCAACTTAAAATCTAAATCCTTGTTAAAAGAGGTAGTGTTGAGTTGTGTACATGTCCCAACTTAGATAGTTTATAAATGATACCATTCTAAAATTATAACTTAGGGTGCATACAATGGAAACATGGATAAAATTATTCATATTTTTCCTTTGAGTCTTATGACATTACTCCAAAAATGGTTGGTTCTAAATGTATGAATTGAAGAATAAATTTAGAGGAAAGAAACTAGATTGTTTGAATCAAATGTATAATAAAATAGTTCTATTAGGATTAGAAGGAATGAAGGTATTATTAAATTTTCTATTTTACAACTCAAAAGAGAATAAAGAAAAGGGTGTTCCTTGTTTGTTGTTAATTTAAATTATTTAGTAAAAGTGAATGAGAACCATTCAAATGAAAATAAACATCCATTACAAAGGTCTTAGGATGTCTTTCCTAGAATGAACTCCTCATGTTTCCTCCTAAATGGGTGTTTTATTTTTTAATAGAGTTCATGCATGAATTAGCCCCTATATCTAGAGATCCCTATCGAACAAACACTTCATATTTGCATGAATTAAAGGAATTCCTAAATGAAATTTTAAAGAAAGGATTTATATGTTCTAGTGTCTTGTCATGGGATGCTCCAACTATTTTTATGAAAAAGAAAGATAAGAAACTTTTCCAAGTTGTCTTGATTATGTACATGTTCAATAAACAAACAATTAACATTAATATCCACCACCTAAAATATATGACTTATTTTATTGATTGAGAGGGGTGGCCATATTTTAAAAAACAAGTCTAATATTCAATTACAATTAGCAAAGAATAAAGGAGGAATACATTCATAAAACTACATTTAGAATTAGGTATAGGACATCAAAATTATATGTTTGAGGCAATGCATATAAGACACCCATATACAAAATAGTACAAAAGAAAGAGAAAAAATGTAAAGAATGCACTTGTAACCTATACTTGCTTGAGCATTAAAATTTTGAAATTAAACATAAATAATAATAGGATTTATAAATTAAATACATGATGAGGCTATTATATAATATTAAAAAAGACTATTTTAAAGTTTAAATTTATATTTTAATTTTAGAATTAAATACTTGGTTGAATTTATGAATTAGAAATAGAAAATTTGAAAGGGCCCTTTTACAAGACCAATAAAAGAGACAAAAATGATCAATCCTTGTGGCATGGAACAACAACAAGAAAAATATAGTTGTAAGTTAAGAAAATAGCATCTGATTAGAAATACTCCTGATAGTGGCAATGTATCTAATAAAGAATTGGATTTTCCATAAACATTAGTAGATCTATCATTGAAACACAACTTGAATCCAAAGAGTGCTGAGAACTATATCTTATTGTCCAACCTTATCCTTTTTCCATATGAATGAACCCTATGGATTGCATATTAAGGTTTCCATCTTTAGTTTCCAAACTTGAGACCAAAGGAATAGGGACCTATAATCTTTTGAACCTAAACCTTCTTCATATTTTTAAATTATTAGAAGGAATACGAAGAGGTGAATGTTGCAATTCAAGAGAATGGTAGAGGCAATGAACTCCAACTAATCCATCACTAACATGATTCTTGTCTCTACCAATCTCCTCTAAATTTCTCTTGACAAGACCTTCTAAATTAGTAATGTCTACAAGAGGACCAACCACCCCTCGATTATGCCCAAAGGGAGCCTCAACCAAAGCCTAAGGTAAACAAGGCTCCATCTCATCCTTATGCATTTTGTTCAGCCTTGCCAAGTCCTCTAAAATTCCTACACCTATAAAATACATAGCTAGACACATGACAATCCAGTGAAAACACAAGAAAATCCTATAGCATGGCATGTTGAACCCAAATAACCAAATTCAAAATAATTTAATCTACTTATAGGTATAAATAGTTTGATGGTAGAAACTTTATACATATAAAATATGATAAATGTGATTATTTTTCTTTCCACTCTATAAATTCTTGATGTGCTTGGATATATAATTGAGACTCATAATGTACAATGATAAAATTTAGTATATATGAAAGAAATATTTTTGAGACATCAAGCTACCATTCTACATCAATCTCATGGAAATAAGAATATTGTTTATTTTAACTAAAGAAATTGTGTGTACTCTATCTTGAAAATTACTAATTGTTTTGAATTATATACTATAAATTTTTAAAATAGAATCCTTTGTAACATGGAATAGATAGGTTAATTAACTAAATAAAATATTTTTTTATATTAAGAAAAATTTACAAATATATGGAAATCATACATTGAGAAATTGACTAAGACAACTTTGTATGAGAATTAAGACATGCTCGAATAATAATTTATATACCTTCTTTCAATAATTAACATTAGAAATTAATACTTGGCTCATATTGTATAATCACACTAGAAACCAACAATGGAAGATTGAGAGTCTCAACTAAGAATTCCACCTTATAGATAATATTCATACTAGAAGCCAACAACTAAGGACCAAATTTCATAAATAAAGTTCATGTGTTATATATCATGCCTTTGAGGGGTCCACAAGTACCATGATCCTTTTGAAATCCTTCTCCATCTAAATGCATCCATTCCAAGACCATTGGGAGGTGGGTATCCCAAGTTCCTTAATTTCTTGTAGGTATTTAATCAAGAGTAGGACATTGTGACTTTGGCATGTAAATTTAAATCTAAATGCACATCCAAAAAATACAAATTCAATAACTAAATTTAATTCAAAAAGTGGCCCACCATCTATGGCCTTCTATAAACTTCTTGAAGATGTCATTCCCATAAATGATAAATTAAAAGTTAAGTTATGACTTCACCAAAATGACATGAAATTATCTTTCTAAGATGTCATATTTGCATAAATCCCTCAAATAAATTTTTAACTAAATTTAAACACTCAAACAAATACATATATATGAATATATACTTCATTTATAAATTCTTGGAATATATCAATCCGTCACAATTAAATTCTTAGACATCATGCATAATATTTTTGATGTATTCACAAAGCCACCTAGGGTCTCATAAAACTTGAGTAGGTGAATACCAATATGCATATCTAATGGTGGGGTAAATGGAGGGGGATTAGGAGTAAGTACATATATATCTATTACTTATTTTGCAATCCAATATATTGGTTGGAGAGGTTGCATTTGAATAGGAGTGAAGATAAGGTCTATTAAAATATGACTCGCCATCTTCTCTATTCTTAGGATTTTGGAGTTTATCAAAATATCCTTTGTCGATCTCAACCAATCTTTGTTTCAACTTTCAAATCATCCACATAATCCTCCCTGAAATATTCAATATGTGAAACATAATTATGAGGAAGATACAAATAATCCTTGACATAGCTTTTTGTATCAAAGGATAATATGGTTCTATAATTTTAAAGTATTTCCAATTTTGAAATCTAAATACAATCAATGATCTATTTAATCGAGCAATAATCATAATTTTAAGGAAAACATAAATTAATTGAATCTTTTTAAGGTCTAGATCATTAGATTCTACTTACTCTAACTTAAATTTAAAAAACAACATTAAAATCCACAAAACAAATTTCAAAGACATAATAAATTATTACAATATTATTTAAAAATCTAATTGTAATAACATGTTGTAGTATAAATATTCAAATTTTCAATCTATGAAAATATATAACCAAATGATCCTTAGTTTTCATATATCATTTGTGATGAGAATGTTGAATATTATAATTTCTTAGGCCAATCTTTAGGCACTAATTCACCATTGTTAAAATGATCCTTAGTTTATTCATTTCTTTTTTCATGATTATAAGTTTTTACAATTTCTATTAAACCAAACTCAAAATAATGGTATAGATTAAGATTCTTGTCTTTATCCTACATTTGGGTCATGTTTGATTCTAGATTTATTATCATAATTAGAAGTTGTATAAATTGTTATTATATATTTTTTAATGTTCATACATAGAATGTATTGTTGGATTAGTGAGATATTTATAACAAGTATGCAATATGAAGTCAAAATTTATTAGATTTGATTCTTAATAAATTTGTTTTAACAATTCGATTTATAGCTTTATCCAATCTATAAGTTTAAATAGTTTGATGGTATCTAAACTTTATACATATAAAAATAAGATAAATGTGTGATTATTTTTCTTTCCAATCTATAATTTTTTGATGTTCTTGGCTATATAATTGAGATGATTCAATCATAATGTAATGATAAAATTCATCCTCATACATGGAGGATTTTATATTATCTTCCATTAAATTCATCCTCTTTATGAGATTCTTATGGAATATTGATATTCTAGTCTAAATTCTTAATTTTAGACATATCTTAACTAGATAAATTTAACTTCAATGAAGGCAATAGAATTTTTTTTTCACTTACATAATCCTATTTTGAAGTTATTTTACGTTAAAAACTATTAAATTAGATATTTTTACAGACCCAATTATTTTTAAATAATTTTACAATAATCTTTATTTTCTTATTCTTTCTTTCATTGTTTCATTTAAAATTTGAACCATTTAAGGATGTTATGTTATATATTATAGTTGTCTTCCAATTCTTTTTAAATTGTTCAACCCTCTCATGGTCTAAATAGTTTTACATTCAACAACCATGTCTAAAGTACATTATATACCCAACCTCTTCCCCTATTTAACACACTCATAAACCTTGTTACTAATCTCATTTGAAGAGGTGGAACAATCAATCTTAGAGGGATCCTCATCCATAGGAGAGAGAAGTGATCCATCAATCTAGGCTCTAGTAGTATTCTAAAAATAGTAGAACTAGAAGCTAGAATCCTAACAATGATAGCCAAGTTGGATAATACACAAGTTTTTCTTTTCAAGGGATTGGGGAACACTTATTGGATGGGTATTATTTCCCCCTCACCAAATTTTGATTAGGATTAAGAATTGAAATAATAAAATTCGCAAATTGGTATAAGAAAAAACTAAGCCCTTAGTGGAGGGGAGCTCATTTTGTTCTCATGTGCAACTCTAATAATAGATTTCTTAAATTACATGAGTAAATGAAAAGGGAAGCTAACAAGTCACATGCATCTAAGATTACTAATACGATAAAAGTTATAGGATAAACAACATTTATAGTCTCTTTCTAGGATGAAATAAATAATCAAGTAGAAACATTTATATACTTGTGAGGAAATCATCTATATTTTCCTTCCTCTTGTATTTACTTTCCTTATGAGACTTCAAACCCTTCATGGATAAACCACTTGTAGTAGCTCAATACCTTCCTCAATGTCTTTAAAGGTTAACCTTCTTACTTTTTAACCAAAAATTTAATAACATTCAATTTTGTGTAATTTATGTCCACTATTATCATTTTAATTCAAAATAATGTAAGAAATTTATATATTTATTTAAAAATTAAAAAATCTTAAAATAATAGTTTTAAATTAATTAAAAACATGGTTGGACCCCTCTAATTTTGTGGAACCATTTCTTAAAAGCTATTTTAGTTGAATTTTATATAATAGGCAAAGGAAGCCACATATGGCATTGAGACCTTCCTTGATGGTCTTTAAGTTAGGAAATTTTTAATTTCATTCATAGGTCTTGAGGTATTTTAAACAAAAGTTGTGTTTGGAAAAAAGGTATTTGGTACAAACTCCCAAAAAAATTAATGTTATATGTTTATGCTATTAACACATGAAATTTTGGGCCTTAAAATAGCCACATCATCCCCATATTTTAATACAAATGAGACATTGAGGCTTTATGTCACTTATAATAGATTTACAATTAGTTGATATAGCTCCATTTAGATCAATTGATATATCCTAATTTCTATCAAATCATAGGGTGTCAATTTCAATAATTACACAATTCAAAGCACATATGACTTTTCATTTGCTAGTAGAGGGAAGTATCTTATTATGCCATTAAAATAAAATATAGGTCCTCAATACTTTTCATCTTTATTTTCCATCATTACATTGAACCTTATAAGGGACATCTTCATTTGTCTCATTTTCTTCTCTTATTTGTGCCTTCAATAATGACTGGATTGATTTTACATGACCACCAATGTTAAGTAATGATGCTTTGTGTGCAATCTAGTAATTTAAATTTTAGAACTATTTTAGATTATGTTTTAAATTTAAATTTTAGAATTGTTTTAGATTATGTTTTGTGTGCAATCTAGTAATTTGAATGTTTTGAAATTATTAAAAACTATGATAGATGTTGAATGTTTTTTTGTTAATGGTATGAAAATATTATTGATGAGTGGATGAATTATTACAATTGTTTTAGATTTGTATTCCCTTTATCTAGATATATTATTTACCAAGGTCTCATTGCTCTTTTAGGTGTACATACATATATATAACATGGAAAATGCAGATCATGTTCCACCTCCAGATTCTTTGTTTGCAAATACCACTAATGAGATTAAAAAATTGAGAGAATCATTAGCACAGGGTGCAAACCCAGGGATATATTCTGAACCATGCATGTCAATATTACATAGTTTAGAAACACTAAGAGATGAACTTGAGAGGACTAGTGCATTTTCCCTAGATAGAGTAGCTGCTATTCTTTCCCACATGCGGGAAGAAGTACATGGTGATGTTCCCCTTAAAAAAATACAGGATAGTGTGACCAAAGAAATGATAAAAACACTTGTTTTCCTTTTTATCAAAATGTACGTAAGGTTAGGGGATACCAGGTCACTAGATGTGTCGATCGTGCTATGGCTGAATTGATCTACCCACGATTTCTCGCAGCACATCGCCAATACCCAAACAATGACTAGATTCCATTAT
>VDFB02182390.1:0-38466 GCA_007258455.2 Sequoia sempervirens
CATAAAAGGGGATATATTTATGTTTTGTATATGGTTAATTTCCCAAAAATAATGAGGAATGAACAGCCCGAGAGAACATTGGGCTCTGGAAATTCTATCTTAAAACCAACAATGCAGTTGGCATGTGGCAATCCTTAGAATTTGCATGAGAATTTTATCTGTCATCTGGAAATTTTATGCATGATCCTCGAAAAGAGGAAGAGAGCCTTAAGAGAGAAAAGAGGACTTAGATTGAGGGATATCCGAGAGCTCTGGAACAGAGGCGAAGAAGGTATTGCTGGGCATCTGCACTGGAAGCAAAATTTGCCAGGTTCTTTTTATGCTTTGCCTTCTTTTAATTTAAAATTGCAGTAAGGAAATGGAAGGAGTGAAATGCTTTATTCCATGATATGAGTACAAACAACTGAGAAATCTTTCCAATTTCATTTGAATCTGGGTAATAGCTTACTTCTCTTTGTTGCAATATAGAATACACATTCTTTTCTTCAGAATTAGGGTTTTCATTCTGTTGCAAATTCTGCAATTTATTAAACTGCTCTCAAGTATAATTGCAAATATATATATAAACATATATATATGCATATATATATGCACAGGAATTCGAATTCCCGTGCATATATATATATATGCATATATGGTCTGCATAAAAACTCTGTCATCTAGATAAATTCAAAATGCCTTTGAGATAAATTCGAATGCAGATATACTGAATGAAATGTCTTCTTTATTTTGAGTTTTGAAATTGTAATCCATAGGAATGAGGAAGGGATTTAATCCCTTGTCCTCCCCATGGGAAGGACGCGACACTGTGGGAGGCTCGCGCCTTCCACAGGCCGTGGCCTGTGGAGGAGGCGCGAGCCCCTCACAGCCCGCCCCCTCCCCATGGGAGGGGCAAGGGATTTCCTGTGCCCTATGTTGCTCAACGCCAGTAAGAAAACCCTGAAAAATGTCCTGTTCTGTGTGCACGGCCAGTGAACTCTTTGAACAATTTTAAAAACCAGAATTTCTTTCTTCAAATTACACGCAGTTGTACATGAATTTTTACACACACACACACACATATATATATATACATATACATTTAGCTGTATATACATACACACACACACACATATATATATATACATATATATATAGATATCCATGCATATATGTGCCAAGATACAAGTTGAAACAGGAAAACCATTTCCAAAAAGTAGTATGAACTCTGTTAATTATACACAAATATCTCAGAAATGTTAAACCTGAAACAAGAACAGAAATGTCTTTGAGAAACCATGTAAACTGGAAAGCATCTTGATTACTTTAACATATACTTACTTACAGAAGTACAATCCTAAGTAAAGGAATACAACATAAAATTTGAATGCAAGATTATCTTTCAAACCTCTGAATTTCTAAATAAATTGCACTATTTCAGTATATTATTATTACTCTGAAACCTGTATTGAAATTGGGAATTACACTATCAGTCAGCCTGAGCTTGGAAAGAATAGAAATACATACTGAAAACAAAAAACACTGTTCCATTCAAAAAAATTGATTAAATCTTCTTTCTAATAAGTGCACTGAAAAGTATTAAGACATATATGTTCTTCTTTAAAAACAGAGCCTTTATCCAAATCAGAAAAGGGTTACTTACCAAAGAATAAACGAAATCTTACTACTGAATTTACAAAGGATGTTCTGAAATTCACATTTTAAATTCTTTTAGAATTAATTGAATGATTGAAACATGTACGAAAATGCATAATTTTCTGCTTGGGTATTTATTCATACTTCACTATGGTAACTTCCGGGACAGGGTGCCGAAGGTGGGCCAACAAAGACGGTAGTATTACCTTTTCTAAACTACCATTTACTTGTATTATTTATGCTTGGCCAAGCACTTGTACCATTGAAATAGATGGGTTTGTTTTTAAAATCCTAGAAACATATATGTATTTGAGTCTCTGCCACCTCCTGTTGCAAGAAATGTGTTTATTTCTCATGTTAGAAATGCATATAGGCATCAGGCACGCATCGAGAGTTCCCTCCTGTTTTACTGTTTCGGGTTGCTAGGCTCCTTTATGCAGGGCCGGGGATTCCTTCGAGTTAGGAAGGAACCCGGGGAAGTCATGGACTTCGTGGTTGGGCAGAAAAGGCGCCTGAATCACATTCTTGGCCCCAGCTCGCAAGAAGACCGAAGGTGTCACGGCGGTTGGTGGTTCCAAGTTTTATTTGCTATTGATGTACTTGTGTATTATTCAGGATTGGCTTGTGAAGCCCATTGTAAATGTATATGTATTTGAAATTCTTTGTTGAAACTTTGAAATAGAAGTATGATTTGAAAGTATCTAATGTAACATTGATTTGAGAAGTTAAAGTTTTATAACTTAGCATAGAAAAGAGGTTTCTATTAGAATTGTTGATTCTTCCAAGTGAGGTTGAATATATGTATATGTGAAAGTCATTGAAATACTTATGTTTTGTATAATCTTGATACATTACATTGATATTATTATTATACATGAAATGCAATTTAAATTCTCTTTTATTAAGCTCATTTGGAAGTGTTATGAACAATGTTGACTACTTGGAAACCTTTTATAATGATTTGAATAAATTGAAAATACTCTTAATTTCTCTTTAATACTGATTTAAACGGATTGAAAACACTCTTAATTTTCCGAGCGCTACACTTACTTCCTCTACCATTCATATCCTTTATGCACTATACTTCCATATCATACATCACTCATCATCTTCCATCCATGATTGCACTACCTTAAGTGAGGGGCATCTTAGTCCTTTGAAATTAGTGGAGCTCCATCATCCTATCTCCCATCATCACCCATTATCCAAAAGTTCTCCCTCCTATTCATGAAATTCCTCCATCCTTCCATCCTTTATCATATCTTGGTCCTCCCTTGTCTTTGGATCACATTAAATCCTCCATCCAATATTATCTTATTGAATCCATTTATTCTCTATCCTTCCAATCCAACCATCCCCCAACCATCCCAATATAGTCCATCCAAATGCAATCAAGCCTAATCCATGCAATCCAATCTTGCAACATAACACATCATTCAAAACATTCCTTGGCTTTGTTTCTAGTCTTACAGTGAACCTTGATCCTTTAGTCGCATTATCATCATAGGGATATGTCTTTCCCAATACTCACATTGTTTCGATATGTGTCCTTCCCACGTCAAACAACATCGTCATCACCATCAATCAATCTATCAATCGGTTTTCAACTTGACTTGGAGCATAGTCCTTGGTTGCTTTTGGTTTTTTGTGCATGCTTGCTTGTTGCTTGTGTGTCTTATCATTGTTTTCATTTATCATGGTCTTTGCATTCTATTATCACAAGGGCATCATGGTGTTATGGGGAATATGTTTTCACTTGACCTTTTTGATCACGCACTTGGCACATTGTCATCTTGGTTCCTTATACCTTGGTGCATAATTTTAAGTACAATATCAAATCTAGGTTGCTCATGTCATTGTAGCATGATGATTCTCCATCCTCCCTCTTCATCCATACTTTCATCATCCTTATCTATTTTCCTCTATCCTTTTATCCTTCATCCTTTAGTCCTCTCATCCATTTTGAGAGCACACTCGTGTTCTTTGAACCCACATGTCCTCTTAAGGGGGCATACCACTACCTCATCGTCATCCTTCCTCATCCTCGCTAGTGACTGGAGTATCATGCTTCTAGTCCTAATGCCTTTCCTACCCTCTATGTTTTATTATCTGAAATGATGTTACTTCTCTTAGTCACAACATCATCTCAAAGAGGGGAAAAATGTAGACACTGAAAAATATCCTATACCTACGAATGTCATTTTTCATATCAATTCCTCCTTCTACTTGCATAATTAAATAATTTTAATTATTTAATTATATTCTAAGTCATATTCTTCTATTAATTAAATAATTCTTAATTGTTTAATTAATTCATTTTCTCCTTATTCCTCCCTTGATTAATTAAATAAATTCCTATTTATTTAATTATTCATTTTCCACTTTTCTACTATAATTAAATAATTATTTTAATTGTTTAATTATTCATTAGCTTTTTCTTCCATAATTAAATAAATTTTATTTATTTAATTATTTTTCACCTTTCCCTCCAATATTAAATAATTATTTTAATTATTTAATATTTTGTCCTTTTCCTCCACTTTTAAATTAAATTATTATTTAATTTGAAATTCAACATGTCACATGTCTTCTATAATTAAATACTGCTTTTATTATTTAATTATTCACCTTCCCTCCCAAATTAAATAATTTTATAATTATTTAATTTTCTCCTACAATCTCTTTTTATGTGCCAACCTCATTATCCATGCCATTCTTATATTCTCTTGTCTCATTCATTTTCCACCCTTGATTGAATTATTTTATAATTCAATCTCAACCATTCATTCTTAATCAAGTCCTATCTTTTCCCTAATTTAGCCCTAACCAATCTTGGCCATTGATTTTCATATCTTATTGGATTTTAATCCTAGCCGTTCATTCAAAATTGTCTTTTCTATAAAAGAACTTTATCCTTGTCATTTTGATATCTACACTCTATCTACATCAACATCTTTTATGTCAATGCCATGTTGCTAGAATCATGAGCAACCACATTCAAATCTTCAACAACTCAACATACTACATTAAATCTTTTGAGGTTTTCATGCATTTTGGTTTGATTTAAATTATGTTTTATGCATGTTTCTATTTCTATCCATTTTGAATGCCCACACTAATTTTGAATCTCATCATCTTACATTTACATATGAGAATGAGGTAGTAGTCTATTATGCTAGTACTAGTTGGTTGGGTAGCCAGCAATAGAACCTTTTACATACAATCTCTTTTCCCCACAATCTTGAACTCCTTATTAGTTAATTAAGGGCCTCTTTCATAGGATTGGATTCCTCCTCAAGAAAAACAAATGGGTTACATATATGTTAATGTTCCTACATTGTAACCATTTTGAATGATATGATTATGTAAGTATAGTTATATTTCATGCTCCTTTTTTTATTAAGTGTTGGAAACCCTCATCATCTAGTGATGACATTTGAAAATATAAAAATATAATATACTTAATAGGAAATTACTTATACTCAATGGAACATCAAATGATGATCTTAGTGGTTTAGGATATTACTGGACCTAACAACTCTCTTAATATCTAGGCTAATGAATGATTTGAAATATAAAGGAAAATGGTAATATGAAAATGCTTCTAGTCCTCACAATAAAATAGATTATGAATTGTAATCAAATTCTATTGTTATAAATATATTGTGAATTAGAGATATTAAATACATGAGAAATTAAAGTTAGAGAGATTTCATAACACATGCCATAAAAAATGTTAACAACATGCTAGTATACCAAGAGTAAAGTTTTGAGTTGTATTCTTCTTGAGTGAAAAGGTCTAATGTAATGCCCCATCTTGTAACCTAAGGAATGTAGCAATTGTCTATGTAAGTGTAATAAATTTTTTTTAAAGTAATAATATTAACTTTATTAGTTGCATACATTCTCTAAGTTACGCGACGTCACACTACTTGAGATTCCATAGACAACTTTAGTATTTAGCATTGCATGTATTTAATTAACATAAACTTAAAAAGTAAACATTGCATAACATTTGAATTTCATTCATGATAGTATAAAGTACAAATAAGATTCTTACATTGCATTTGAAATAACATTACAATACTCATTCTTCGGATGAGGTAGATCAAATAATAGTTTACAATTACATATTTCAAATGTTCACCTCATAAACAATTGAGGGATGTTACAAATACAAGATTTCCAATTATGCAATAAAGGAAGTACATAAATATCCAAATACGAGCTCTCCATCCATGAAGCTCTCGTTACCATGATCATAAACTAGGGACCCAACGGAGTAAGGTGCACGTTCCACCCAACCATGTGGTACCCGTAGGTCCACCCCCCGTGCTAGGAGATAGTAATAAGGTTCCCTAGACATAACCTATTCACCCTAGACACAAGTACATACTTTACTGACGGTTACATTGCTTCCAGATTTAGGATAATCAAATATACTAAGTTCACAAGGTAAACTGTTATTTTAGGTGGAGTGTCATCACAATGTTGCAAAGGTTACCCTGGTGTTTCTTCCTAGGTTCCGACCCCCAACTTGGGTTACCCTGGTAACCTCTTACGAAACCCGGCCCCACATGCAAACTATTGCGGAATCGAATATCTTTTAAAGTAACAAGATATCAATTTTCCATTACAGGCCTTCTCGGCTTATACTCAAGACTGTACTAGCTCTTGAGTCTATAAGTGAGGCATATTAATCAAGTTAAAGATTTTAATCTAACTACTATGTTGTTTAGTTTTCACTGACTTACTAACTCTTTGTAAGTTACCCTAGCACCACTTTGTGTGTTGGCCCTCACACAGAGCCACTCCCCTAAAGATAACATAAGGAATCTAAGTTTCCCTGACAAAGGTAAACAAGGTGCACAAGAATTCAACATATATTTCTACACATTTCATAACGAACATCAAGTCTATGTTCATAAAACCAGGTGTCTAAACACCGTGCAAAAGCATGTACACAACCTTAGTCAACACAAGGATTATACTTGAACAATTTACAATACCCACATTAAAGACAAACCAATCTGGAAGACTTGTACTTCTAACACATTCCCAATATGCCCCAAATAAAAGAAAATTCAATATAAAACAAATCAGGATAAATAGACATCTATTATTAGGATTTACTAAATCCAATCAAAACAAATAAAAGTTTAGCATAAAGATACATCAACTTGATTTCAATTCTTTTCTCAACTATTTTAAAAGGGAAATTGAATCAATTAATTTAATCCTACTTTTCTCAAATACACATAAATATACATATCAATTTTCTCTTTCCAATTTTATTGTTTGATAATAATTATCTTTATGCATTTACAATCATCTCTATAAATAATCCTAAATTAATTAATAAATAAACTCCTGAAACTAATAAATATAATTATATATATATATACATATATATACATATATATACATATATATATATATATATATATATATATATATATATTATCAATTTAAATTTACATTAAACAAAATCAAAATTTGTTTTAATCATAAAACATTTGCTTAGGGTTTGGCCAAACTCACAGCCACGGCCATTTCTTTAATAGTCACGAAGGTTTTACCAAGCACCGCCCCTGCCCTGCCGCGACGTCACTGTCACGGCGGCTGTGGGTGGAGCTGCCTCCGCAGCCCTCCCCACAGGGCTTGGCCGTGGCGGCTGAGCCGAGCACTGCCCATGAGGCGGCGCTGGGCTCGGCCCTCACTATCGTCCCCCTGCGGGGTCGGTCGTGGGTAGCCCCGCCCATAACTGCGGCTCACAATATAATTTTTTTATATTTTTCTAAAATAAAACAAAAACAAATTTATATAAAATGAAAATGGACGGCGATTTCCTACGAATTTCGTCCGTCAAAATTTTCTTTGTTTATTCTAATTTATCAATTTCGCCTGTACAACATTTCTACTTCTAATTGCACAATCCAATTTATATATGAAATTATATATATGTATTATATATATATATATATACAAATTCAATAGGGTTTTTTTAATATGGGGAAATTTAGAAAATTCTACAGAGTTTTACATCGAAGTAGATTTTCAACAGGGTTTCCAATTTCATTTTTTTCAACAAATGATTTCCCTCACAATTATTTACTCAATTATTTTCTACAGAGAGAAAGCTACAAAAGTTTTCTTTTGAATCTCATCTTTCGTTTTCACTGTTTTCTCTTCATATCCATAATTTCTTGAAATTTATACAGAAATCAACAAATCCTTACAGAAAGAATACAGTAAATAATTTTTCCCGAGAAGAACAAGGATTTTAACAAAATGAAACTTCTTCTACAGGTAATATAAAATATTTACACAAACAATCTTTTTCAAAGTAAACAAACTAAAATACAGAGGAAAATACCTCTTTTCCTGTAGCTTCAGAAACTTGTCTGGTGAAGAGTTGCTTTGCCTGAAGCTTCCAAAGCCTTTCCCGAACACAAAATCCCAAAGTATGCCAAAATCTCAACCAGAGATCTTCCAGAAAGATTCAACAATTCACAAAGGCAATCACAAATTTTCCAAAGAACAATTTTTAACAGAAACCTCTTCTTTTCATTTCTCGTGAAGAAAAAGTAATCTTCTATTTTCCCCAAATCCCAGATAACATCTGAGAAAATCCTCAACCAAAAAGCAATTAATTCTACTAGCACACATGTCGAGAAGAAAAAAAATCTTTCAACAACCTCACGGCAATCTTTCATTTCTTCCTTATCAAAAATTGAATGCCTTTTTAAAGAATTTTCAATTTTCAATTTTCAAAATACAAATTTCCTTTTTCTTTATTTTATTTATTTATTTAACAATTAAAATACCATTTCCCACATAATAATTAATTTAAAATTAAAATCTATTCACACAATAAAGGTAACTTTAATTTAATTTATTTATTTAATTAATTAAAATCAACAGTAAATTAAAGAACAAACTATCATAAAATTGACAAAATTTTCCTTTCAAAACAATTAATCCAATCAGAGACAAACAAGACAACCAAAGACTCCAAACTAAAATTGACAATATACTGTGGCTGGGTTTAAGACTAGACTAGGATAAACCATGTTACTACCTCCCAATCAACATTTTCGTTGAGTCTTGACACGCTCAGACCTAAGTAACCAGGTGGAGTCGGTGTCATGTACTTGCAATCCTGCAACCAAACAAATGACATACATATATATAATCCATTGTACAAACACACCGTGAGGAGAAAATCACGAACATCACAGGGCACTCGCAAGCGAGTGATACAACTCCGTTCTCCACACCAATACACGTCACATCAAACTGACAAATTAAGTAACAATTAATCCATCATAAACACATATATAGTAATAACATCTGAAAGAAACATCTACGCTAATACAAAGCATGTCAGAAATTAATTATCACCATACAATGTTTATCATATCACAAAACGAATCCACTGTCGCTCAAAAGTCAACGATCAAAATATCCAAAACAAAGTACCGAAGTCTATCATATGTGAAAGCATGCTAACAGAAAACATAAACATAAATGGAGGGGTACTACATCTAACATGATATAAATATGATCTTATTACACATTTTTCTAACAAGTTTTACTTAGTTTTATGGACTATGAAACCTAAGATATTAAAATACAATCCTTTCATTCCTTTTTAGTGTAAAACCTTGACTTCTTTCACTTATCTATACAAAATAATTCTAGTACTCAAAATCATATTATGTGAAATACTTTAAGTGATTGCTCGAGAAGTAAGTTATAACTTTGAAGCTTTTGTTATATTGATATTTTTTCCTTGCTTAGTAAGTTGAATTTTTTCTTTTAAAATGTAGTGGCTCTTAGGGAAATTTGATCTTAGGTATTCATTGTAATAACACACTTGTTTTATCACCCAATCATGTCCATTAGACTAACATATTAGGGTACATATGGAGTAGAGCTTATATAAGACATGAGGGTGGGTTTGTTAATATGATTCCATCCAACCATACCTAAAGTATCCCCATAGTGAAACATACTTATGAACTATGACTCATTGTCATAAATACAACCCATACCTCAAATTTTTGCCATAACCACTTCAACATACATTACCTATACAAACTAACCCTAATTTCTTATATAAATCTCATCATCCTCCACCAGTAAACCTAAATCCATTGAATTTTACTCTATATTATTATTAAAAAACAAATTTGAACAAACTAAACTATAATAATAATTAACTTTTTAAATTACTCATAATTTCAAGTATTCTACTTTGTCTAGCTACCCGTCATGTCTACTTGATTTGCTAACTTGAATTTGTAATATTTGATTTTTTTTAATAAAATCTTTCTTCCAATAATAAAAATATATATATATAAGAAAAATTACAACTAAGAACTAAAAAAAAGTGTGTTAATGAAGCCTTTTTTTTCTATCATTTATCTTACATGAAATTTATTAACATTGTCCTTTAGGCATCCCTGTGCATCTAAAAGGATATATAAACTCTACATTATATAAGTAGTGAGAATCTAGTCCCTAGAGTTATTATTTATCCTTCCACCCAAATGATCAAATCATAGCAAAACAAAGCAAGTTGGAGACAAATTGATAGTGAGCTTTTTGGGCTTTTGAGTTGCTTTCTCCAACTTATGGGAATTTGTTTTTTAAGCCTATATCATTATTTCCAATTCACATTAAATAATTGTCTACATGCCCATGATCACATATATACCAAGTTTTCAAATGCATGGGTAGTTATATTTATTATAATTTATAACTTTGAAGACCATAAAAAATAGATTATTACTTAAATGGCTTTGGAAAGTTATCTAGTCAGGGCTCATATCCCATATGCATACGTATTATATTTTGTCAAAACAATGTGCTTAAGATACACAAAACAAAGTTTTAAAAAAATACAATGGGCTGTCTTTTTGTTTTTAATTTCAATATTGTTTAATATAAGGAAAAAAACAATAATAGAATAAAAGGCAAGTTGGGTATATATTAAATAAAAGATACATTACTTAAATGAATAAATAAATAATTTTAAAAATATATATAGATATAAAAGAGGTGGTTTTGGAGAAAAGAATATCTAAATTTGTTATGGTTCGTGTTAAGTCATCTATATAAGTTATTTGTATATTTTTTTATCAATATAGGATAAATTTAATAATTGACTTAATTATTAATTACTTTTTAAAAATTTGTAATCTTTGATATATGTGTTGAACTATTATAAGATGGTTTGAATGAAAAGTTTTATATTAATTTTTTATTAGTATATATATTTAAGATGAAAGCTATATAATTTAATTTTTCTATTAATATATAAATTTAAAATAAAGGTGTTGAAATGGGTCAGGTATATAAAGTAAAACATAGCTCTTAATAAACAATGTTGATTAAGTCTCAATTTGTCAAACGCAATAGGTGATATATGTCTTATCTTAAGATCACAAAAATACCATCACACATGAATAAATGAAATGCTTTTAAAGAACTTAAAAATAACTAATATAGAAGATTAAAATATAAAAAACAATCAAATGGCAACCCATAGCTAGTAAAAAGCTCCTTGGTCAAATCCCACAAATAATGAAAAATATTAATGATTATGTAATGTTGAAAATTGTACACATTACATTTTTATATTCATTTTGGGTCCATTTTGATTGGCTTGTCCTTTATACAATGGCTAGTATATAATCACCATGTGTTAGTATGAAATTTGGTAAATAATTTGATCCCACACCCAATTACATCTAAGAAAATACCTAGGGACCAATCCTAATTCTATTTTAGCAATTCATTATCTTTGGTCAAATACATGGGTATGTTAGGTCTAATCCACAAGAATGAAGTTGACCCCTAAACTTTCAAATTTTAAATTTAAATTTGGGATGAAGTTGAATCCCTCCAATTAGCCATTATGAGTTGAGTTAAGTGTAAAAATGCTAACTTGCATTTTAAGGTGTCATATTTAAGAACAAACCCTAATTCAATTCAAATAATCAAGTGTTGTTATACATATTGAATTGCCACATAGAGAGAAAATAATAAATAATCAACAATGTGTCAATAGAATACATTAGCATACTAGCAATCACTACATTTTTCTAGTTGTCTTTAATTATTTTCACCAAAATTTTGAATTGGTAACATGGGTTTAACCAAAGAAGAATAATTGTATGATCTTAAAAAACTTCTAAATAGTGTTTATTAACACCATTACAAACATGGGTTAAAAGCATCAAGGCAAGTAGGTTCCATATACTAAATCTAGTGAACTTTATATTTGCTCTCTAGGTTTAGATATGTGAGTAGGATTTAGATCTACAAATGCATAGGTCAATTTGATAATCATGGAACCAAAGCATTAAATAAAAGGTTCACTATCATAGATTTGTTCATCCTAATAGCACTAATAGATTGGTGGTATATAGAACAATCTATCTTCATCAAGTTTCAATTTAAGTATTGTTTTATTTATCAAATTTATGAGTATCATTAAACCCATCTTATTAATGAACTTTGGTTTAGTACTTAATTATGTTAAGTGATTAATTTACCTTAGTATAGTAGAAAAGGTTAAATGTTATTTATTTTCATCTTCATTTTGATGAACTTGTATCTTACACCCCCTTATATCTTTGCATTAGGGTTTTGTTTCTAATTTCTTATTTATTTTTTAGCTTTGATACTTTTTTGAGATTTTGTTCCCAATTTACTTTTTTTTATCCTCTATCATTTTAGGGTGTGTATTGAGTTTGTGTCAATGTATCACTACCATCCTACTCTCTCTTTCATAAAAAGTCATCATCTTAATTCTACAATAAATCAAAATTTTGTTGATCATGAACCTTTTAATTATATGATGGATAAAAATCATGATGAGGAGAATGATTTTGATGATGATACACAAAAAATAAATTGATAGGTAAAATTTTTCTTTTGAACTATAGAATTACTTTCTCAAGATATTATCACTTTAGCTAGTATTTCTTCTCCTACATGGTTGATGTTCTTGTTGAGTTATTTATTGATAAGCACTTAGTTTAGAGATTCATAATGGAAATGGTGCTCATGTTATCTCTTTAGGCTCTTTGTAAGGTGTATATTCTTGTCACGACCCTCTTCCAGTAATAACATTTGAGACTTATAGATTATGGATATATGCATTGTTTTAGTACAATTTAGTTGATTGGTTTTAAAAGTGGTTAGAAATTTGTCAGAAGAATGACTTAGAAGTACTTTTGTGGAAGGTATTATTTAACCCTAATATTTCATTATTTGTATAAATTGGAAGGTAAACAATGGTATAATGGCAACGATTGAAAGCTAAAATAACAAAGATTTTACCTTATTGTCTACGAATTGGTCAACTATAAAATCCTTGCTATAATAACTCAACTATGAGTTAATATTTATGTGGAATTAGTTGATGAACTTGTGGATTTAATTATTTAAAAACCTTATCATCTATTTATAAAGTAATTATTTGGAATATCTTAATATTACAATGATAAGTTGTTAAATTATTATTATTAGAAAATTTGTGTCGAATATTGGCTATTTTTTTATTAATTTGATAACATGAAATATCATCATTTTAACTTGGCATGATTAATATGAATTTAAATCAATATGGTGATATTTTTGATATTCATTTACATCAATTATTATAATGATTTGGTAATTCATTTATATTTATATAGTTAATATTTTTAAGGTGGTATTCATTATTATTGAACATCTTGTTGCACTATGTTGTTATTAGTATTGTCATTGATGTCAACCTCTAGTGGTCATGATGAGAAGGTGTTTGTAGTGTTGAGCAGGTGTTGCAAATGCAGCCTGGTCACTTGGTTTCCAAGTGATTTTGAGAAAAAAATGTATAAAGAGTCTATAAGGTGATAAGGATGTGTTTTATATTTAATGAGGGTGCTAACCCAAGACACAGAATATCACACACAGAAACCAGAGAATATTGTTGTATTCAAAATAATGAAATGCTTACATGCAGAGGATCCCAAATCCTCAAGTTCTATAATACATGCCCTTCTTCACCACACTGGAAATAAGTTCCCCTGAAACCTCATCTTCCAAGTCCTTGTCCAAATCTTCCTCGTCCTCTACCTCTTTAATCACCAGTGTTTTGATCACGAGGGCGGTAGAAGTTATCATTCTTTTGGATTTGGCTGGTACCCACATCTTCATTTTTCTTCTCATCCTCATTTCGGCTTCCAGAAGATCTTCCACTACCCCTTCCACTTTGACCTTCTCATCCTTTTTGCTTGTTGTCAAACCTCTTGTTTGGCTTCTCTTCAACCTTCAAATAAAATTGGTATGTCACCTCAATGGTAGTCATTTTGATCAGGCTTAGCTCCTCCTAAATACTTGGCCTTAACCCATTAAGGTAACGTGCTACCTTCTCTTTATTGGCCTCTGCATTGCCTATTCTAATAATCATTTTGTGAAAATATTTTGTATACTCGTTCACAAACTTACTTCCTTGCTTTAACCCTTGCAACTTCTTCAACAAATCCAACCGTAGTCCATTGGAATGAACTACTTCTTCAGTTTATCAACCATGTGATCCCATCCGATGATCTTTCCTTTTCCTCTCTTATTTCTTTCCAACTGGACCTCTTTCCACCAGATATTTGTGTGGCCCTTCAAATTTTTTTTGCAAACTTGGCGTGATCTGGATCCTCTATATCTTCATATTCAAAATATTCCTCCATCTCATTAATCCAATCGATTAACTCTTCCAGGTTCAGATTTCTGGAATAACTAGGAACTTCAATATTGGGTCTCTTTCCTATCTTGGAAATAGCCCTTAATAGCCTATCTCGATGTCGATCTTCTTCTTCTTTTGTCTCATCCTCAGTTGGATCTTCAACCTCTTCTTCATCCTCACTCTCTTCCCCTCTTCTCGAGTTAACTCTTCTCAACTCTTCCTACAATGCATCGATCTGTCTATGGAGGGCTCTGAAACCCTAATCTGCCAAAGCATTTCTCCCACCAACATTTTTGGTGCCACCATGCCTACCATGCATCACTCTTGGAGGAATCTTGACCTCGACCCACAACCACAAGTCATGGTGTGAACTGCCTCACTATCGGCAATCTGTCCACACACTCAGGAACAACCTGCTTTGATACCACCTGACGAGGGTGCTAACCCGAGACATAGAATATCACACACAAAAACCAAAGAATATTTTTGTATTAGAATAATGAAATGCTTACATGTAGAGGATCCCAAATCCTCAAGTTCTACAATACATGCCCTTACAAAAAATTACAGAAGTTCCATTTTCTCAGTATGCACTCTTTCCCCCAAAAAGCCACCCAAAAATCAGAAACTAGCCCATAAATAACGCCTTTTCGGTTTGGAGCCAAAGAAAAATATTCAAATTATGAGTTTTAGTAGTTTGGCGGTGAAAATTACAATTTGAAATTCAAATTTTAAAACCACATTCAAAAAATTAGCACATTTTTGAAAATGCACCAATTTTCGAGAGCCATAACTTTTGATCCAGGACTCCATTTGACGAACCGTTTGAACCGTTGGAAAGGTCTAGGAGTGAAGAATGCACTAAGATCCAGCTCTATCAGCTTCGATTATTTTTGGGCCCGTACGAGACCGTTTAGTGCCTCAAACTGGACTTGGAAGATTTTTCAAGGCAAAAAACTGAAACTGAAACTTGAATAACTTTCAAACCGGGAATGATCTTGACCTGATTCTTTCACCAAAGTGCTTATTTTTCTATCCTAAAGCTTCCCATAAATTTTTTCCTCCTCACGCCTTCAAATTCAAAATTGATAAAAATAGAAATTGACCAGAAAAGTAGAAATGCAATTATGAAAGTTGGGAACTCTTATTCGACGAAAAGGGTATCTAGAAATACAAAAACATCTACAAATAGCTAACAAAAAGTAAACATAAAGGAAAACATATTTTTGGGTGATGTAGGATTTCCCTTGCACCACTGGATGCTCCTACATCAATATTGTGCTTCACACTTTTGTATTGTGCTTGTGTGGTTTGGATATGATGATCAATATTCTTTGGAGGTGTTATATCTAGAGTTTCAAATTCTAAATTATACGACTGTAGAAGATGTGTTTGACAGTGTCTGGCTTATGAAGAGGGATATCTAGGAGAAATGGAATTTCTTCACGTTTCTTTGTGATGAAGTTTCTTGTCTTTTAGATTTAGGAATGTGCTAATAATGATTGTATCTATCTTCCTTTGGATGGTTTGGTGCTCAGTTGTTCCACAAGCTTGGTTCATGAATTGTATCTCAGTGGCAATTTGATTGGTTGCACAAGATGATAATATTTCCAATTTCATGTGTTTTCTCTAGTGAGTTTGAATATTTTTTTGGTGTTGGAATAATTCAAGATATTGTGTAATGTTTCTATGTGGTCTACAGGATGTTTTTAGACCTCGTGAAGTGTGTATGTGGTTGCTTGGTAGTGTTAATGTTAGTTTGGCCAACCTTACATGTTAGCTCTATTTGTGGATGTGCTATGTGGATTGTGGAAGCCTAGTGTAGCGTGTCAGTATAAATTTTGGTCTTGGTTAACCCTTGGTGTGGTCCGCCTTCACTTCTTAGAAGTGTTTGGTGCCGACTATTTGATGATTGTGCATTTGAGGCATATACGTTTCATTCAAGTTGACTTGGAGAAGGTTATTCATGGTTGCATAAGATATATATGCAAGGTCAATTGTTGGAGAAGTGTGTGATGTGAAGTGTCGTGTGAAATGATGTATATGTGATTAAGTGTTGTGATCTAAGTGTGAGCATGAATGCCTAAGACTACCAAAAGCAATGAGTAGAAGGTGTCTACATTTTAGTGTGCTTGAAGTTGCTAGAGGAAGTGAGCTGAAGGTTGTGGATGGTTGTGGTGGATTCTCCTATTGCTCTAAGGTAGTGAAATTCCTTGTAACATTCTCTTTTTATTATCTTTGTATTCCAGAAGAAGTGATCTTCTTGGACAATGAGCATTTCTTTCTTTTGGAAAGTGAGCCCTTTTGGCATGAGCCTTTTGTAATCAGTGTTGATATTCGTACATATGTGAGTTAATCCTCACCATGGTTTTTCTATTATTGGGTTTTCCACATAAAATTTGGTGTTCTATGGTGTATGGTTGTTGATGTGTTGATGTTTCATTTTTTTACATTCATGCTAATGCTTAATAAGGGTTTGAAGATTAATGAAGATTTGAAGGTTTTAATGCACAACTAATTCATCCCCCCTCTTAATTTTCCTGGGTGTCTAACAATTTTTATTAAAGAAGAGGTTCATTACAAGAATCTTAACCACCTAAGGTAGATTTGGATGGCGCACAAGAACGGCATCAAAGTCCCTATGTTTGATGGAATAAATTATGCCTTTTGGAAAGCAAGGATGGAAGCCTTTCTTGTCTCATTAGGGTTTGGTGTATGGAAATCAATTGAAGATGGATATACTATTCCTGCTACTCCTTTGACAAGTGAAGATGATATCAAGGATTATGAGAATAATGGCAAGAGGAATGTTAATTTGAGTGGGTTTTCTGATTCAAAACTTATAAAGGTGATAAGCTACAAAACTGCTAAATAATTTTGGGAGAAGTTGAAGAGCATTTATGAAGGAGATGCTAAGGTCAAGCAAGAAAAGATGCAAAATTTCAAATCCAAATTTGAAACCCTAAGGATGTCAAAAGATGAAAATATTGTAGGCTACATGCTTGGGGTGGATGAAATTGTCAATTCCATCAATGGTCTTGGTGGAAAATTGGAGGAAAATGAAATTGTGAAATAGGTATTGAGAACACTTCGTAAATCTTATAGTGCTAAATTTTTTTCTATTGAGGAAGCTTAGAATTTGGATCAATATTCTAGAGATCAATTTTTTGGTGCTCTAACTACTTTTGAATTAAGAGAGTTTGACAATGATGCTTCAAAGAAAGAAACTACTTTTAAAGTCAACAATAAAGAGAGGAATGATGAACTTAATTTGGATGATCTTGATGAAGTGGAAGAAAATTTTGTAAGAAGATTAAAAAAGGGCCCAAAAATCAAACCATCCACATAATAGACCACCATTCCCTAATTTTTCTATCCACTAAAGGGGACCAAAAAGAGAAAAATAATATTTACAAAGAAAAAGATCAAAGTCAAACCATTAAAGCTAATAAATATAAAAATAAAGGTGGACACATACAGTTAAAATAGATCTCAAAGAAAATTGGATCATGTAAAGCATCTAATCAACATCCAAATACAAATCCAATAGTCAATGAAACTATTGAGCCACGTCAAAAAATACCTTCAAATTATCAAAAAGCATCCACCTCCTTCAAAAAAAACTTCAATAACAACACACAAAGTGTATGAAAAAGTTGCTTCTCAAACCATCCAAAATTTCACATCCACCATCCATATTTTGGAGAATAAAAAATCCTACATCCAAACTACCAAGTAATTCATCCATATCTCACATCTATCACCAAACTCCAATATCTTTCCTAAAATCCAAAAATCCTAAATCCCGCATCCATCATGTCTTGGAAACAACACTTTATCATAAGGAATCTAATGGCACTCTATCACAATGTGCACATTTAGATAAATCCAACTCTAGTATCAAACAGGATCACAATAACATTTATGGGTTGTATACAAGTGCTACTATTTTGGCGAAGAAAATCCTCAAGGTAGGACATTATTGGCACACTATGACAACAACATCTACATCAACACCACCAAGTGGTCCAACATAATTGGTGATCATACAAAAATAAATAAATAAATAAGTAAAGAAAAATAATCCGTCCAATAGTGAAAACCATTCTTATGGTGCTTTGGGAAAGTACCGTGATGAAAAACTAGAAAACAAGCATCATGTGTAACACGTGATTATCTATGTGTACCATTCCAATTGGGATCATATTATCTCATACATCAATCTAATAAATCCAATATCCTATCCATTCCATCCATAATAAATATGCGAGCCATCCATTCCACTTGCATCCATCTTCCCTATTCATCTTGATCTTGATAAAGACTAGGGGCATATACTTCAAAACATGCTTTTGGAAAAATATTGACACAATCATTTTCCTTTGAGCATAAACTATCCCATGTCATACCCTCACCTACATGATAGAAATATCCAAACATTTCTCTTGGGTCAAACATGATATCCTATTATGAGATAATCCTTGGAAGTGAAATCCCTTATCCTAGATCTATTTGCACAATTCATATCCTTCACATATGCATTCCTATCGCACTAGTTTAGTCATCCAATATAGTGTCCCATACATTTATAGAAATTGGGGGTAGGTACTTACATATTGCTTCAAAATAAATCTTGATCTATGTCTTCTAGCTCACGTTGTGATTTAAGCATCATCCAAACAATCCATATCAATTGTATCTTGTTGATGCTTCACCATGGTATCAAAACATTAAGCAAATTTAGTTCCTAGCCTGGCTACAAATCTTGATCAATCTTAGTTGATCAATCAATCCTCATCTTAGGATATATCCTTCCCAATCCTCAGGTTGTTCCTATCTTGAAAAACTATCCTTGCATTGTTGTGTATCATCAACAATGTTATCACTATCAATAATCACTCAATCATATCAAATGATTTTATCCTGACTATCAATAGGGTCTCAAAATATTATTGATAACCCTACATACAGATATATCTTTATTTTCCATCATCATAGAAGTCATAAAAAATCCAAAGACATTCAAAAAATTTGAAAATCCAAAAAACATTCAAAAATTTCTAAAAGTCCAAAAACATTCAAATATTCCAAAAAATCCAAAAACATCAAATATTCCAAAATTCCAAAAAACATTTCAAATATTTCTAAAAATTCAAAAACATAACATCATCTACCATATCCATAATAAATTTCCATTGTCTCAAGATAAGATTTAAGCAAACACAAGCTACACAATATTTCAACACATTGAGTGTTCATGAAACAATTAGGGATCAAAGACTCTAGGTAAACTATCTACAAAACTATTGATCAATTGACAAATCTGATTTTAACATCTTATCAAACCAATCATGTCTTATGGATATATCTTTCCTACAATGGACATTATCACTACTAAGCACCTCTTTTCTGGAAAGATGTCTGATAAGTGTTGATCTATTTGGTCTTTGAGTCTTTTTATTACTTGATTTATCTTATTATCTTATTCCATTGTTCCTCAAGGATGTCTCCCAAAATATTTAGAGGGGAAATAATGGGGCAAGGTCATTACTTTAATATGTCATGTTTGTAGAATTATTTTTAAGTGTTGCTATGAAACATATGTTTCCTTGTGTGTATTGGACTAGATTCCAGCATTAACAAATCACCCTATGTATATGAGGTCATCAATTTCCTTTATGCATTTGGGCTATCATGTTGGGAAGCTATGTTACCTTACATATTTCGACAAGGTTATATTGTTTCTAGTACATTTAAGAACAATCCTTGTTTGTTGTGTCTTAGTCCTAACAACAAATACTAAAGTCACCAAGGTTTGTCTCAACTTGGTCTACATATATCCACTTGTCTCTTATCAAAACTTTAGCCAAAAGGAAACAAACACTTCCATCCCAATTCATGCCTTGGTGTGCATAAATCCACTTACCACATAATAAAATGCTTTATGATGATAATTGTGCACTAATGAAAGCTCAAAATCTAATTTCGACTCAATCCATTTCCAATCTCCATCCATTTCATTCAATCTCATGCTATCTATTCTATTCAATCAATCACACTTATTCACATCTAATATCGACCAAGTTAAACATTCTTCACTTCTTACTAACCTTTTTCTTCTTGTTAACATTTCTTCTATCAATCCTCGCACCTAAGCACATCAAATCAGCTTGCTAGGAAAATTTTCCAATTTTTCAAAAAATTTACCAAATTTCCTGAGGGGGCACCACATTATCCCATTGTCACCGAGGCATACTGGGGCAATTCCTAAACATAATTTTTTTGACTTTTCTTTGAAACAACGCTCAAAATATCATTGCATCAAAGAGTGATACAAAATGTAAGACACTCAAAATTATCCTAGCCTACAAGCAACACTTTTACACTAAATTCTTGTCTTTCCAATATGATTAAAAAATTATCAATTATTTAATTATCAACTAATTTCACATTCCACTATTAATTAAATATTTTTATATTATTTAATTAATTCACTTTACTATTAATCTTCCTTGATTAATTAAATAAATTCTATTTATTTAAATGTCCATTATCTCTTCCTAAATTAAATTATTACTTTAATTATTTAAATATCCATAAATTCCTCAACGTTATCCACTCTCCATAAATAAATAAATTGTTTATTTATTTATTAAATTATATTTGCACATTACTTTAATAATTAATTGATTTAATTAATTGTTAAATCTCATGCATTTCCAGCTCATTTCTTGATTGAGGCTTACTCTTAGTCTGCTAACTAATCAATTCCACTTCTCTCATCAATCAATTTAATTCACTCCCACTCAATCTAAGTTAATGGATCAATCAAATCCCTTAACTAATCAATCACTTCCTCATGCAAACAATTAACTAAAATCATGCAACCAATTGCAACCAATTAGTTGATCAATCAATTCCTCTCATTGAATCTCCACCATTGATCTTGATCATCCACCTCCAAATCTAGATCGTTCATCAAATCATCCTTTTATATAAAAGCAACCTTCATTCTCATTTGAAGGCTAACCATGAATCTTTGACATTTTTCTATCAATATCAATCTAAGCTTAGTATAATTGTCCATACATAGTTTTTGAGAGAAAAGGTGAATTGGAGAAGAACAATGAAGGTGATTCAACATTGACATAGGAAGGAAGGTATTGCTTTGATATTATTGATCTTATGCTTGATTGTGCTTCATTGATAGATTATATTTGGATTTTCTTGAATCTTATAGTTTAGTGGTTGTTGTTAATAATTCACGTTGTTTTATCCTATTTTTTGGTCATACAATATGTACACATATAAATAATATAACAAGATTATTCAATTCCTTCCTAAGATTCAATGATAGTTGCTTATTGCATTATTCTCACATGCATAAAACTTCATTCTAGGCCTTGACTTTGGCCATGTGCTTACTTCCCTGAATGAGATATGTTAGGGATTATAGAGCTTTTTCAAGGCTAGGAATTATATTCTACTTATGTTTTTAGACCAATGAATCCAACTCTTAGTGAGACTCATAGTTTTACATTTACTCTCATATTGTATATTTTGAAGAACTATCCCACTAACAAGAGTTATCTCCTTGAGGCTATACTTCTATGTCATTTAATATACTCTACTCCAACTTCTTGTGTTACCAACATCAACCATGATCACAATCTACCAAACTTTCCTCCTAATTACATTTATTTCATAATTGGTGCTAGGAAATTGCTTTCATATAACAATATGATTATGTAGTGTTTTATTTCTTTTTACTTAAAAATTTGGGTCTACAATAACTCCATTAAATGAGTCTTAATTGAATATGGGGGTGTAGTCAACATATTTCCCCTATTACTCCTACTAATGTGAAATAATGACATATATTTCCTAGATATTAGGGTGACCATGGATTCATACAATGAACTCCATCCTTTCACTTTATTAAATAAATGTAATTCTTTCACTTAGGATGAATTTTCATTGCTAAGAGAGATCATGATCCCTTTAATTTATATCAAGGTAAAAGAGAAAGACATAAAAATAATATAACTAAAACCTCTAATCCATTCATAAATTAAGTGGAATCTAGTTCTAGTCAACCTAAGAATATGTTGAACATGCCAAAGTGTTGAGAGGGGAGGTGAATCAACATATACTAAAAATTAAACATTTCCATTTGTAGATTAAACATCAAATCATATTAAATGAAAGAAAAGCATAAATGAAAAAATGCACCACATAAGGACAACAAAATTTTTACATGGAAAAATCAATAAGGTAAAAACCATGGTGAGAGTTAACTCACAATATATGAAACTCATTGCTTACAAAAATTGTACTGTAGTTTGAGGCTCACTGCTTAAAGACTTGCAGACTAAGGCACACAACCTTAGGGAAAGATACAAGGACTTGCTAAGACTCACTATCTCAGAGTGAGATACATGAAAATTATAATGAAAATCATGAACATGAACTACTATGAAAAAGCATCCAACATATGTTGATGTTGCAATCCCTTTTTTGTACAGTCACTCCATCATATTGACTCTGCACACTTCATATTCAACATACTGCTCAAACTCTTTTTTTTTCACTATTACCTTCACAAATTAAGTTTTTCTTCTATAAATACCTTCCATAATAACTCAAAACCTCAAACAGGTTGGCTCCAAAATGACCTTTAGATGAAACGTATGATACAACACAAGTTCGATCCAAACATATACATTATGAAGAGAAAATGAGTTGTTGATCAACACACGACATGAAAGGATTCAAATACATCACAACACATTCTCTAAATTAAAATTAATTAATCAAGATCAACTACAGATGAAGGAAATATACCTTTTGGCCCAAACAACATCAACACTACCAAAACTGCCAACTATTCAACTTTACACCACCAAGGAGAGACCAAAAACATCATGTGGACCAAGATGTGAAAAATTTAGTCTATAAAAAATATTTATTCAACCTTCTCCTGAAGAAATTGATCATCAAATGCTGGCGCAAGAAGAGAAACATATTGAATTGATGAAAACAAAGCATTCTAGACAGACTGCAACACTTCAAAACATAGGATATTACATTGTTGTATACCAAAACACCCAAGACCTACATGGAAGGTATAATGGATAGAATTCTTGGATATAGCACCTTCACATCTTGACCAACTTATCTTTTCAACGAAAAGAAAAAATCTTGCTCTACGAAAGGATACAGACTAGAACATCATGACATTTTCTTGGAGTATATTTTGTGATTGCCTTAGAAAAACTTTTGCAACTTATCTCTTAGTGTGGTACACAAAAATAGTAAGATATCAATGTAGGAATATTGAAAACATATTGGAACAAGTGTATCCACCTCCACATCATACTTAGACATCAAACTGGTCTGCAATCTTCCTCATACTACATTGCTGACTTGTATCAACATATACCTCTACACATCAACTTTCTATGGAATATTATACAATCTTTATCTCACAAATTTGACATCAATGACAACACATATTACCAAGAATCTCCCCCTTTGTCATTGATGGTAACACTCATTTATCTACAAGTCTTCTCTCCCCCTTTGAAATCAAGGGTAAATGATTTAATATCTTCTACTTATAACAACCCAAAAACTGTATGACTCCCCCTTATTAGATGATTTCTACAAATAGTACTCCCCTGAGATAGAGATGCCCTAAAACTAATGCTATGTGAAAAATATTTTCAACAAAAACCAAAATATGATACTACTATACTATGTAAGACTATACAAAGACAAAATTGTCTTATCTACACCTTTGTAACTTCCTTAGAAGGTAGAATATTCTTGTAAATTACCTTAAGTTGCACCAGAGTTGCAACCCAATTTACTTTTTCTGAGGTGAGAATATTATTTTGACATTAAAAATGTATACACAAATCGTCAACCTCCTCCACATTGTTTGGAGCCTTCATTTTCTATTCAACCTTTTCTACTTCAGCAAGAGACCTAGATAATGAAGCAAGTCTCAAGTTGACTTCTTCCCTTAGTTGACTAAACTATTTCTTTATTTTCTCTCTCTAATCCTAAAGAAAAGACAACTACAAATGAATAGTCTCTATTTGTGCTCTTATTGATCCATCCTTATACTTTGATAAATCATATGTCTCGGCCAATTGAGTAATTTTTGACTCAATTTGATGTTCTTGGTGGAGCTTGGCCATTTCAAAAAAAATTGATAAAGTGTAGTGACTTTATAACCACAATCCTTAAACATCGTTATGTTTTCTTGTAGTTTGTTATGTGCATTAGCACACTGGTCAAATGCTTCAACCATTCTCTTATCATTTATCTTCCTTGGGGCCTCTTGCTCTACCTTTTACTCAATGTGTGAATAGTGATCCTTAAAATAATCCACCAACAACTTCAATTTCTATTCTGGAGCCAAGGAAGCATCAATTTTTAACTCTAGTAAAACCTCTTGAATAATCTTCATAACATCAATAATTAATCCATTTTTCTTCACGTGTTCTTATATAATCTCCTTCCTTGTAGAAGAATGCAAAATATCACCAAGTTGTAATTTATGGAGGAGAGAAATCCTTGACAAGTGAACTTATGCCTCATGAGTGGGAATTTGTAGAAAATGGGGTGTTTCCATAGGTTGAAACTATATCTGCATCCCTAGTATGTCCATGAAATAATATGAAGATGAAGAACCTTGACCTATAGAAGCACCTTACTTCTTAGATGTCTTCTTTTTACATCCTAAACTATCTCAGGATTATCTTCTCTCATATGCTCATCATTTCCTAAATCCCCCAAAGGAGGAACACACACTTCACCTTGGTTTCCTACACCATTATTCTCTAGAGGAGAAATCTCCTCATTTTTCTTATCATTTTTCTCTTTCTCTTTGTCTTCTTGTTTCTCTTCTTCATCTTCCATCTCCAAAGCAAATAATTCTTGTATTTTTTGTACACCGGAGACACCTACTTCTTCTTGATGTCTAGAGGATCCTTGTACTTCTTTCTGACCAAATATATTTTTCTCATTTTTGTTTTTTGGAAGAGGTGTATTTTTAATTTCTTGTTCATCTGAAGGCACTTATGCATCAACATCAATGCCATGTATTTATGGAAGGACTTGTGAATCAACATCATCATCATTTTATAATTCATTAATGATTTTCTTTGTGCCATCTTCAGTCTCACTTTGGATCTTCCTTTTCACATCTTCATCCATGCTCATCAATAGATCTATTCTTCTTTTAGTGCAAAGCTCTTTGGCTTGTCTCTGAACAATATTTTGTTTTTCTTCATGGGAGACAAAGATCCCAATTTTTTCAATTGCTTGTTGTTTCCTTTATTCATCAACCTTGATATATTCTTCTCTTCTCAGCTTCAAAGCCTCGGCAAGACTATGTGTATAACACCCCACAATGGAACTTAGAAAATAACACATAAAGTAACCAAATAACCAAACAATTTTTTTTTTAAAAAAAAAATTGATTACAACACGAGTATAAAATAAACATTAACACATACGTTCTCAGGGTTCCATGACAACTCAAGAAAGAACATCACATCACTAAATCAAAAGACATAAAGCATAAGGATAAATCATATTAATAATGAATGATCTAATCACATAATCATAATGTAAACAAGTCACATCAAGTGAGATTATGAAAAATCTCGTAACAACATAATAACATTACTATACGATATCCCTTTCACATCAGGTATGTATACAACATAGATGAAGGTCATAACACATCTATCGATCTTGTTGATGAGCACGCTCTGCGTCCAACTTCACAAACCAAGTAAAATTAGGAACCTATCACAAGTACAATATCATCCACACACAACAACACCTACAAGGGGACCCAATGGAGGAAAAACCACGTTCCTCCCAACTACATGGTACCCGAAGGTCCACCCCCTGTGCTAGGAGATAATATCAAGTCCACAAAGACAAATAAACAAAAAGACAAAATATAACATCACATGGTTTGATGTACACATTACAACATAACAATATCAAATCCAAAAATTACAAACAAAGCTCGTAGAGCCAACAACATAGTAATAGGTAACTCTACATAGGAGACCACATAACATGCATCAGGAAAAGAGTGTCATCACATAGATTATTATAGGTTACCTTGGTGAATCTTCATAGACTATCGACCCTCATGCTGAGTTACCCTGGCAATCTCTACCAATTCTCGGCCCCTAAACAAACTCATGTGGAATCAAACTACCTTTTGAAAATAAAAAGTAGATGATCATGCCATTATAGGCCATCTCAACCTACCCTTAATCTTTACAAGCACTAAGGTATTAGGCGAGGCATTCAAATTATCTGAATTATTTAGTGAATACTACCCAACCCCTAGTACATTTAATTAGGTTTTCATTAAATTATAAACTCACAATAGGTTACCCTAGCTACCTCTTAGGGTTTTGACCCCTATCAAAAGCCACTCTTCCTAATAGGATAACACATTATCAATTACAAGGATAGCCCTCATGCACATTAAACAAAAACCAAGAATGAGCATATCTCAATCATGACTTAGACCATTTAACTTTCAAAATACCACCAAAATAACAAATAAAACATGCATGGCTAAGTCCCAAATTAAATCATTACAATTAAACATCAAAGTACAAGCATAATAAGCTTGACAATACAAGTTTCCTTTTCCTAGCCTCAGGAAGAACTAAAAACTCAATAACATAGTAGTAACTCTTTAGTCATTAACAAATATATTATAAACAATTTCAATAAAGATCACTTTTAATCTATTATTTATTAAACCTTTCATACTAACAAGTTTCAATATTTAAACAAATAAATAAATAAATATATAAATATCTATGTTTGATAAAACATTACACTCCTAATTTTTGTTAATCATGCTATATAATTTCTAAATCTAGGCGAAATAAACCATCACTTTATTTCTTTTAAATGTATACATATTTCTTTCTTGTCATATACTTATCCTTACAATTAATCCCATGATTATCAACATAGAACTCACATCTACAATCTTAAATTATAAAGTCAAAACTTAATTTATTTACACTGCAATAAAATATACTAAACTATAGTCTATTGTTGCGCATGCACAACTAAGAAAGTGGGTTTAAGACCATCACTAATGGATGCATGCACTTTAAGAGGGATAAACGTAAGCTAATGAACATCTCTGGGTAAGTGTGACTCAACAGTTATCAAATTGCATGGCATCGACCCAAGAGAAGTTGAAGCTCACAATAAAACAAAACTACAAACCTTCCAATACCATCGATACTCAAGTACTACAGGAAAATAAAATAAAACCAAAGACAAGGTAAATAAAGAAGAATCAGGTGTCCCCATGGCAGTTCTATGATCTAATAATTAGAGGACAACTAAGGAAAGCAATGTTGCCAACACCAAGCAGTATTTACAAGGAAAGAATGAGGAAATTGCGAGATGATTGTTCTAAGAGATCTGAACCATTTCCATCATTTATAAATAGTGGCACTGAGTATAGGGAATTTAAGATTCAAGAAAAGACAAGTTAAATGTTATGATTAAGAAATTACTTTGAACCCCATCAAGAAATAAACAAGAATCTAATTTACACTATTTAGCTAACAGCAAAGTCATCCCCCTAACTGGCCGATTATGCTATGGATTTCAAGTTATCCCTCCTAACCACAAGATTGATACTTGCATGCAAAGAATGATTGCAAGGAGGTGTACGCAAAGACCTGATTTGTTAAAAGAATGTATGAACTTTTAGGAAGATTAAAATATGTTAAGAAAGGCCTACCAAAGTTAAAGAGATCAGCTACAATAATAATGGACTACTTAGGCGCATTAAATTAAAACTCAAATTTTTTCCATTGATTACTAGTCACCAATCAACTTAAGCATGCACGCGATATAATGAGGAAATATATGGATAGGGGTTTTCTACAGAATAAACAACAAACCAAGGACTCCACTGGTTATCCAAAAGCATATATGTTTGAATATTTACACTAGAAATTATGTCAAAATTAATGAAGGGAATGTTAATCAACTTTCCAAATCGGCTAAAGTTATCATTGTTTAGTGTCTATGAATTGTTTAGTGTTTACAATTAGGTTTTAATAATTTTCATTTCTCTAATTTTTTTAATTATTTCAACACTAATCCACAAAAATTTCATTTATGATGTTTTGTGCAAAAGATTCAGCAAATGAATTCAACTGCAAGAAGAACAAACACCATAGCAATATTTAGAAGCTATTCTTCAAGAAAATACAAAACAAAGAAGAGAACCTGGATTATCTTATCGAATTCGATGTAGAATGAAGCAAAAACTAGCAAATCCACAATTCTTTATTTTTTTGAAATGCAAAAATCCTTCAAATTCACTGTCTCCCAAACTTTTCAACCAAATTACAGAGAAGAAGCTTTTTCCCAAAAACCAAAATTGTCGTGAAGGTTTTCTTTTTCCCAAAATAAATTGTCGTGTACAATTTTTTTGCATAACCAAAGCTTTTAATTCATTTTCAATTAACTCACAATCACAAATCTTAACTAACAATCATCATGCAAACAAAATTGATCAAGCAGTTTCAACTAACAAATATCCAAGATTACACTTTCTAACTCAAAATTTGTATTTCAAATATTTTAATTTGCACATTAAATTAACAATCACGTTCAAATAAATATCTATTGCTCAAGGTTAACAATCTCATTTAATTAAATATTCTATTTTAATAATTCAAATAATCAAACCTTTTCAAATGATAATTCCAATTTGATTATTAAATTAATTAAACACATATTTTAATTTACCATTTCAAATAACATTATACTAAATCAAATAATTTATTTAATAAACCATTTAACTAATTAAATGATACCCGGACATAACGCAAACATGAACAACACAATAATATTGGAATGACAACACATATAATCATCCCATAAAGGAACGATGGCCAAAGATGGACCTGACATTATCTTTGAAACAACATGTTTCCATTGGGTCATGGAAAGCTCAAACCTAACAAATTAGGTGAAGTTGATGCCCATTACCTGCAAACTGTATAAAAAAACACTGTCAAACATATCTGCATAAATCGACAATCACACCGTGAAAGAGAGTCACAGCATAGCAGCGTACTCACGAGTGAGTAATGCTACACTGTCTCCTTCACCAAGACTAACATACAATACTACATCATAAAAAACATTGAGTACATCATCATAAACTCACTAATACTCTGAAACAACATAAAACCATAACACACATAATGTTCATCATAAGATCACCACACAAACATAATTAGATGATCAACAATGTCTCTAATGTATCATCAATTCTATATAAAACCAACATAATATTAGTGTTGTAACTGAAATATAGTAGCATAGTATCAAAAAAAACTAAAGCAACTATCAATTGAATAGAAGCAAACTAAATCAAAGTGCAACAACTAGAGGGACACTACATCCTCCCCCCTAAGATAAGGCTTACTCCTGGAAGCCTACAAACCGATATGGATGAAGCTCTCTCATGCGTGTTTCATCCTCCCAAGTAGTTGATGCCTCGTCACTAGGATCCCACTGGACCCTCACCTGATCAACGTCTCGACCCCTGAGGGCAAGTATCCTGTGTTGAAGAATGCCCACGGGCTCCAAAGCCAACTGGTTGTCCTCTACCTGTAATGCATTCCAATCAAACAAATACATGGAAAACATCATGAATGCATGACAAACTAGGCGGTAAAGCAAGACGGTATGCTACAAGACCAATCCTCTCCAAAATCTCAAATGGTGGCATGAATTTAGAGCCTTTTCCATAACGGATCAGACTCTTTCACAAATGCACCTAAAGAAATACCCTATCATCAACTGAAAACTAATGATTCACTCTATGCGCATCGGCATACTTCTTCTACCTATCCTACACTGCCACCAAGTGCTCTCTGATGCAAGCATCTTAGAGCCAAGTAGAACTCTATCCTCAAGTCAATCCCAACTCAATGAAGTCTAACAAGGACATCCATATAGTACCTAAAAATGAAGCATATTGTAGACATCCAAATTTGGACACTTAATTTATCCAAATTTATCACTTTTCATCTAAACACCCTCTTATCCGAGTTAATTAAATAATATTACTATTATTTAATTAATATCTGCCAAGTCCCTAAGGTATTTAATTAATAATTAAATACCTTACCCTCCTTAATCCTCTTTTCATCAAATAAATTAAATAAATATTACATTTATTTAATTCCTCACATGTCATTTTCATCTAATCCTAATCCATCTCCTAATTTTTCATTAGGGATGTGCACATGCCTAATCCTTGATTAGGATGTGTCACATCCTCCAACTTTTGCAAGTTGGCTTTAATCCTCATTTATCTTCTAATTACCAATTAATTAAGCCTAATCATTCCTCCAAGGAATTTTTAATTCATTTTTATTCTTCCTAGATTCCCCTCTTTATATGTGAATTTTTAATTCACATTCCATTCTTTCAAGGCTTCTAGAACCTTGGACTTGTCACAATCTCCACATGTGACTCAACCTTGGACTTGTCCAATCTCCACATGTGACCAAGTCCCACCTTTTTGGAGCCCACTTTTATCCTCTAGACCATCCTATGAATGTGAATTTTTAATTCACATTTATATCCCCAACCACCTTTCCTTTTCCCATGTAGATTTTTGAGGAATTCTAAAATTCCTCAAATGTCCCTTTCACTCCCACTTGGGGACAAGAAATCCCTTTTTGTGGAAATCCTCTCATCCCCCAAGGTGCATGTCCTTTTCCACCTCATGTACCTTTTTGACAACTCATCTCCACCTCATATCCCCTTGTCCACTTCACCCTCCACATGTCAAGATGTGAGGGCTTGGGGGTTCTCAACCCACCATAGCCCTTCATCTTGGCCTTGTTGGAGCAATCTTGACCCTTGAATTCTCTAGAGAATTCAAAATCTCCTATAAATACCCCCTTCTCAAGGGCATTTTCAACACTTTTGATTTGAGCAACTACATGCTGCCCATTTGCCTTCTCAACACTTTGCACTCTCATAACTACATGCTGTCCATTTGAATTCTCAAGCCTTCTTCAATCATTCAACCATCTTTGTTCATCATTTTGCATATTGAAGCTTGCATTATAGTCATTCAAACAATCATCTAAGGAGCACACAACCAATCCAAACAAGGGCCAATCAAAGAGGTATCAACAACAAGGGAGGTAAAAGTGTTTGTGTTTTATCTTATTTGCATTCTTTTTCGTTGAACCACTCTTTTGGCTAATCTTGAGGTGTCCTTGGTATTTTGTTATTCATGTTTCTTAGTTAGATTTGCACATTTAGAGCAGTAGGAATTCCAAGGTATACATTTCTGGCACGCCCGGTGGGACCCACACACGGGTCTTGCATTTAATGTTTCTTTGAATTGAGGTTTTTGCAGGAAAAGCTCACAGAAGTGTGGTAGCGCCCCCGCAGAAGTGCGGTAGCGCCCTCACAGAAGTGTGGTAGCGCCCTTGCAGAAGTGCGGTAGCGCCCCTGCAGAAGTGCGGTAGCGCCCTCGCAGAAGTGCGGTAGCGCCCCCGCAGAAGTGTGGTAGCGCCCCCGCAGAAGTGCGGTAGCACCTTTCACAGAAGTGCGGCAGCGCCCTTCACAGAACTGCGGTAGCGCCCTTCACAGAACTACGGCAGTGCCCTTCATAGAAGCGCGGCAGCGCCCCAAAACAGCACAGTTTGGAAGGTAAAATGGGTGTTTTGGCTTTGTTTTTGCTCTAGTTTTTTACTATATTCACGTGATAACTCTCTAACGTTGTTCTGGCAAGAATATTGCTATTTTTCACTAACGTTTTTGTAGCATATTGTGGCAAAATTTGACCAAAGGCGAAAAAGAAGACAACTAACATTTGTTTGCAGGGTCATCTACACAATCAGACTTTCAAAAATTATCTTTGCTTCTCTCAAACATAGTCTAATTAGGGGGATTAAATCTCATTGTTTGTTGTGGTTGTTTGCTTTTGTGTTACCCAAGGGGGAATTGATTTTTTTTCACTTTCCCCTTGCACTTCGTGTGAGCCTGGGGAGTAGTTGGAAACAGTTGGTGTCTTCCTTTTAGTGGGACCTGCTTGGGGATTTCATCACCCCAAGGGACGATTCCAACCATGTGTACCGGCGGGGTATATAAAGGGGGAAGAACGAAAGTTGTACCCCAATCCAGTTGCATCGTAATTGGCAGAGCGTCGAAGCTAGGGTGATACCTAGATAGACGTGAAGAGTTGGTCTGAGCCTTTCAGTATCTCGCTGGGGTTCCCGAATCACGCTTGTGATGGACTGGTGTTCACGGTTGTGCCTCACGTACCGAGAGTATATTGAGGACTCCCTAGAAGCCTTGTGCATCCTAGATTAAGACTTTTCCTTGCCATACCCGTAATATTAATCATAGGATTGTGCTTGCTTGAGGTGTTTTCTTGTGAAAAATCTGTCAAATTTTTGATACTTTGGACTTGTTTTATCATTTTGTGTCCTTGCCATAGCCTTTGCCATAAAAAACCAAGCTTTGTCCCCACAGAAACGCGGTAGCGCCCTACACAGAAACACGGTGGCGCCCTGCGCAGAAGTGCGGTAGCACCCCCGATTTACTGCAGAAAGGCGGTAGTGCCCCTGATTTGCTGCAGAATGCTAGCTACGCCCTTTTAACTTCCCGGGGCTGTCATTTACAAACCGTACATCGAATCAACTTCGTTCAAAAACCAAAATTGCTTTATTTTTTGAGCTCTATCTAGTGGTACCTTTTATTTCTTCATATCTAATCAAACCAATCCATTTCTCTGATCATCTAATCAATCCAAGCACACCAATCCGATCAAGTTTATCCAATCACAATTATCCAATCAATATCATCTAATCATTTGATCCTATCCAATCAAATGGATCTAGTACTTCAATCAAATTCATCAAATCATCTACCCGATACAATCATCCGTCTACCAAATCCCATCAAAATCAAAAGCAATCCCATCCAATCATCCTAATCTGAGCTTTTGTCCAATCCTGATCTGAGCTTGACCAAAATCCTGATTTGAGCTTTAATCCATTCCCATCCAAAATCTTTTATCCATCCTCTTTATCCTTTCACCATCATGAATCCTCATCCTCATCAATGGTGGTCAGGGAGCCTTGGTGTGGGCGGCATGCAGTCTGTCCAATCCGCGTGCCTGCGTCCACTGCTTCCTCCCTGTCGTCTCCACCCATTCCATCCCTCCAGTTATCCACCTCTTCCTTCCACCCTGTCCATTCTCATATACCACCCTTGGCAATGAATATCCTTATCTTCTTCATCCCTGTTGTCCATGTCCCTTCATCCATCCATCCACCACCTCCACATCCTCTTATCCTCATCTTCCATCCCAATACTCCTATTACAATTCCCCATCCATGTCCCCCTATCCTAATCCTCTTTTCCAATCTTCCCATACTAATCCTACATCCACACCCTTTTACCTTAATCCTACATCCATGTCTCCTCATCATAATCCATCATCCCAATACCCTTATTATAATCCATCCTCCACATCCTCTTGTCCCACTACACCACCTATATCCTCTTGTCCTAATCCACAATCCATGTCCCCCTATCTTAATTCACCACTCCAATATCCTTACCTTAACCCTCCATCCAATCCTAGTCCTCCATCTACTCCTAGTCCTCCATCCCATCCTAGTCCTCCATCTACTCCTCATCATAATCCATCCAATCCCATTCACCCATCCAATTCTAATCCCCCATCTACTCATGGTCCTACATTCAATCCCATTCCTCCATCTAACCCTAGTCCACCAATCTATAATCCCTCATCCATTTCTACCACCCTAGCCAAGCCAACCATATGCAAGTCTCTCATTTCAGAAGTTCTCCAAGGACTCATGACAAAGAAGCCATCCCCAACCCCACATCTTGAATTCATGAAACCATGCCATCTAGATCCATCATCCACGGTCACTAGTGATGAGACCCTTCTCCATACCACACCTATCATTGTTGTTACCACCCCTAGCACTGATCAAACCATTGAAACCATTGAACCCACTAAATCCATTGAACCCACATCTCCTACTTGAGGAGCCCTTTGAACCCATCAAAGACACCCAGAGTCCCAATCCACTCCCTCTGCCTAGATCCACCCAGCCCATCAAGACACCCAAGTCCAATCCACTCCCTCTACTCCCTGAATCCACCCAATCCATCCGAGACACCCCAAGTCCAATCCACTCCCTCTACTCCTAGATCCACCCAATCCGCCGAAGACACCCAAGTCCGATCCGCTCCCTCTGCTCTAGATCCCACCCAATCCGCCGAAGACAACCAATCCCAATCCACTCCCTCTACTCCCTAGATCACCCAATCCAATCCCTCCTCCCACCTAGTAGCACAAGCCCATTCCAATGAACCTCATGAATCTTCCATCCCTCCATCTTCCCACTTGAAGAGTCCCAACAAGTCCATTACCATGCCTCCCGCACACGATGAGTCATGCCAAGAGTCTAATCCAAAGCATGCCAACATATCCCCTTCTCTCGATCAAGATCCTACCATCCCATCTAGTCTACCTCAAGATCACAGTCCCCCATCCATTCCATCCCATGATCCCCTTGTCATTCAAGCTTCCACCGCTCCATCTCCATCTCCATCGCATGAGCCTACTACCACAAATCCAAATCCTATCATGGCCCCTACTCCCTCTCCTGATGTTGCTATCCCATCCTCTCCTTCTCATGATCCCCCATCATCGCCTAAAAATGATATCCCCATGCTGCTCGCATATCCCCTTGGTCCTCTCACATTCCTCCATGGTGGTCTCCTCGCAGAAGAAAAACAAAGCATATAAACCAACCCTCCTCTTCCACCTAATAATGAACTCGCATCATTCTTCCAGAATAACAAAAATCCTGTCCTAGATCGAATACTCAAGAAAATGAACTATCAAGGAAAAGGTTTAGGCCTTTATGAGCAAGGTATTATAGAGCCCATCCAAGCTAAAGAACATTTGTATCCGCAAGGACTTGGATGTACTACTCATGACTCGCAATCCAAAAATGTTGGTACAACCTCTAGACGTCTTCAACAAGCCTTTTCCAAAAGACATGTCAGCTCTTCTCATCGCCCTACCAGATCATATGTCGCCATCCCTCCTCCTCCATCATATCACCTGAAAACAACTGTCCATCTTCCTCCTTCATCCGCTCCATCCATATTGGGTCCTTATGTCCCCTCATCCCCCATCCCATATCCTCCAAGTCCTAAGTCTATTTTGGGCCCTTATATCCCAAAATCACCTCCTCCATCCCATCCTATCCATCCTTTCATCCATCCATCACCTATCCATGTCACCCATCATAACTATCCCACTCTCATGTTCCCTAATTAGGATCAACAAAGGCACGTACCTGTACATCATCCATTCACATATCATCCTAAAAATCCTAGCTCCATCCCTCCATTCATGTGTCCTCCACATCATCCATCCATTCACACCCATCCCATTGCTACTAAAAGCACTTTGGTTGTTAAAGGAAAAATGCATAAATCTAAGCATCCACATGAATTTACAGCTCCCCATGTCCCCTCTAAAATACATGGTGAAGAGAAGAAAAATCTAAATCTAAATAAAATCTGTAGGCCACAAAGGCCCACCAAAGCAAAGATCAAAACCATGTGGATCCCAAAGAAAAAAGATGCAATGCCATCACATGAAAAATCTGTAAAAACATCCAAAGTCGCTAATCCAAAAGCTAATCATACACCCGTTTCATCTCCTAAGTCTGTTTTGGGTCCTTATGTCCCAAAATTCACCATTTCATCTCCTCCATTATCCCCACATTCTCCATCCCTTACTCCTATTATCTTTCCACATCCACCACCACATATGCCAATGTTGGTCCTGAACACATCTCCCCATCACATATCCACCCCATCATTCCATCCATACCTTTTCCAACATCCCATCCATTATCCCATGTATCAACCCTATCAAATCCCTCTAATTCATCCTCATGCATAACCCATTTATCCTAATAAGGTTGTACCAACATCCAACAGTCACTTCAAACATGGGCTCTTAACACCTTGATCCTTATCACATGTCCTTACCCATCTCCTTTTGCATAACATCCAAAAAAGTCAAAAAAGTCAAAAAAGTCAAAAAATTCAAAAAAAAAAGTAAAGTGAAATAATCCATCCAATGGTGGAAACTTGGCAAACAAAAGCGGATAAGTACATGATGAAAACACGGAAAGCGGTAGTCATCGTAACTCCCCATCACGCCCAGGGGGAAAAGCTGCGATATGCATTCTCCATACGCTATGCTTCTAGCTATGCAGCGATCTTAGCATCCACTACCATCATATCTCATTTATCTCCCATTCCCTCCATCCTTCTTGTGATCTTGATCAAAATTGGGGTACCTATCTATGCATGCTTTGGACACCTATTGGTATATATTCCCTTCACCCATGCTCTATCATATTCCTTGGTCACCCATCCTGTCCTCCTTCAGTTATTTCCTTTATCTTATCATCCACTTGTCTTACGTTCCTCATGCCTCATCATATATGACATATCTAGAGTGGGGGCATCTGCTTCCTTTGTGACATAGTCCTTGGAGAAATCATCTATCATAACATCCCTTCATCTCTCTATCCATCTATCACAACATCCTTTCCATCTCCCCATCCTTATCTTCGTATCTATCTATCCTAGCAATCCTTCTGTCCCTATTCATCTATCATGGCATCCCTTCTATCTCCCCATCCTTATCTTCGTATCCATCTATCCTAGCAATCCTTTTGTCCCTATCCATCTATCATAGCATCCCTTCCATCTCTCCATCTATCCTAGCATCCCTTTCATCTCCCAATCCTTATATTCCTATCCATCCAAACAATCCCTCCCATTCCCATCCCTATATCTCTATCCATTCTATCCTCATCTCATCTCATCCCATCTCACAATCCCTTGTCATTGGTATCTGGCTATAGGCCTCCCCCTATGCAACCCAATGCCATTTATCTCATCGTCATCATCCCTGCTTCTCTTGCATATCTTTCCAGTCCCTATCACTTTTCATCACTCATCTCATCCTTTCAAGTCATTTTAACGATTGGGATAACTATCCCAGCCCTGAGCTTTATGTGATCGTCATCATCCTAACCAATCCAACAGGTCTATCTTGTTCTGTCATGTCAACCCCTTATCTAGGGTTATCTCATCATCTTTCATCCATCATCCTTTATCCATTGTTTTCCTTTGGTCTTATCGAACTATGTTGCCCCTGCGCTTTCACGTAGGCAAGGTCGATCATTTGATCCGCCCCCGGGGTTCCATCATCGATTTTTCATTGTCCACTTTGGTCCTCTATCATCTACCATCAGTCTTTCTCCTTTTGTCCATCCTATCTTTACCATCCATCAATGTCTCCCTCATAGTCAGTCGTCCACCTTTCTCTGAACTACGAGGGCTCTGCGCTTTCACGTAGGCAAGGCTAATCTTTGATCGGCCCCCGAGCCCCTAGGTCCTTAGGATGTGTCAGTCTCATGTCTTGTCTCTCTTGTGTCGTGTCGTCAAGCTATGCCCTTATCTAGCCAGTTCTTCACAAATGAGATCCATTTGTATCAACAAATCCAATCAATTTTGAACATCCTACGTCATAACGATCTTTTAGTTTTGTATCCATCATCTTTGGTCTCAACAGGATGCATCCTTCCTAACAGACCTCATCAATCCCATCCATCCCCTTGATCCTATGGCAATGGACGTTTGAAATTGATTGCGACCTTTTGATGCTTTTGGCTTTTGTTTATCATTTGAGCTCCATATCATCACTTGTCAAGGCCGCCATAATCCATCATATTATGGTGTGTTTTGATTGGTCAACATAGGGGCATATCTTGATCTTTTATTTGCTTGTGTCTTCTTGGTTGTCCCACGTAGTACCCACCAAGATCCCTGAGGTCTTGTGTTATGCTGGGGCATCCTTTTGTGCTTGTGGTTATCTCAATACCTGGCCTGAC